>CAJHQP010003658.1:0-64536 GCA_905132765.1 Moricandia arvensis
TTTTTTTTGAGCTCCCCACCCTTTAATAAATCCATAAAATCTCTTAAAAAAGATTCCAAATGCTCTTACATAACTAAGTGTGTCTTCTCGCCAAGTTAGTTACCTATTCTACAAGGTAACCATTTATATTCTCATATTTCTTTTTCTTTTTCTTTCTCATTTTTCTTGACTTTTCATCTTTTCAAACATGTATCTTAACTAGTACGGCTGCACGTGTGACTTGTTCTAGGACAAATAAAATTTTGTTTACATAGTTTGAGTTTTGATGTCTTCTTTTCAAGAAAATTAACATTATAATTGTATTAACCTCAAATCTTTACTAGAAACCAGAAGTATACAATTCATAAAATTGAAGGTAACATTCGTTATCAGAAGGTATCATGTTATTTACATATCACGTGATTCACATTTATTTTCCCCTTTTTTGGTCATACAATATGTCAATATACATCATTGTTTACTGAATTTCGGTTTCTTTTTAGTGTAGTTTAATCAGTCTTTTCTTTTGCTTTGCCTAAAACAATATTAAAAACTAAATGAAAAAGTATAAATTTCGAATTCAAAACTGACACGAGCTCACACCCACTAGTACAAACTGCTTTGTACTTTAAAACTACTAAACAAATGTCAAAAAGATAATGTAATTGAAAAAAAAAGATAAAAGCCATAACCATACTACTCTTCTTTTACACATCACAATAAGCAGCGCACAATAATTAAAAAAAAAAGGTTTTCCATATTGTCATTTGCAGAGAAAGCTACTTCACTCCTTTACCTCTCTGTTGCTTCCTTTTGGAGCATCATCTTCCTTCACTAATTCTCAACACCTTTTGGTTTCCTTCAATGGGAGAACAAGCCGTCCTTTGATGGGTACGGCAGAATCTGAAGCTTTTTGATCTGTGATCGTTATGGGTAAGAACAGCGACGAGGAGCAGAATCTTCCTGGAAGAAGCAACGGAGCTATTACAGCTAGGAACAACGAGCGAAACAGATGTTGCTGTGGTCGGATCTCTAGATGCTTCAGTCTCAGATGCCTTTTGATTCTTGCTTTCTCTGCTGCTCTGTTTCTCTCCGCCTTGTTTTTGTTGCCTCCTTTCCTCGCTTTATCATCAGATCGTGATGATCTTGATCCAAGGTTTAAAGGTATAAAGATCAAAACTTTCGATCCCCATCTTCTTCTAGTCTATAGGATTCATACTGGGTACTGATCTAGTGTTTCTGATTAGTTAGTGTTATGGGAATGTGAGCATGAGCCGTCATAAAGCTGGAATCTTTTTCTATTACAGGACATCTCTTGTCTGAATAAACCTTAGGGTTGATATTTAATGGGTTTCTCCTTCGAGTTTTGACTTTTGAGGAGATGATGTAGGGAATGTATACTTGTTACTGTGTTACATTGACTTTGGACTTAGAATTGGCTATTTTTAGGAGTTTTCTTTATTGGTTTATATATGAAATTATATGTAAAGCTTCTTGTTGTGGAGTTCAGTTGTCAATAAGGGATGTTTTGTGTTTGGTAAGGTTACACCATGGAACTCCATATTTAGTATTGTCATCAACACTGCCTAAAAGGTGGTGAGTTTACAAATGTTTCCTTAGAAAGTTGTTTCTTAAGCTTGATTGAGCTAAAAATTTATTGTGTTACTGTTTTCATTCTTCTTGCTATAATCTATTCTCAGAATTGGTTGTTGAAATCATTTAGGAACATAGATCTAGGTTGTGCATTTTTATGTGCACTTGCATATGGAGCCAAGAACGCTTTTAGTTTATGTTATGTAACTTGCTCTTTGGCATTTTGTTGACTAATTTTCTTTCACATCACATACAACTTACATGGGTATATTGTAACTCACTGGAGCATTGTTTTTTGTTTTGTTTTGTTGCATTACCTATAACTTGGATGATGATGGAGCAATAATGTACCTCTTTTGATGTTTGTTTTCTTTTTGCAGGTCACAGAATAGTGGCGAGCTTTGATGTAGAGAAACCAGTTTCGTTCTTGGAAGACAATTTGTTGCAGCTTGAGAATGATATAACCGATGAATTAAGCTTTCCCATGACCAAAGTAACTACGCTTACCATTCCTTATCTCATTGTCTTGGTATGCAGTGTTGATCATTATGTTTCTGTTCTTGAGCCAGGTTGTGGTATTAGCGCTTGAACGTTTGAACAACCTTAACAGAACAATGGTTGTCTTTGCAATCGACCCTGAGAAGAAGAATGCTAAGATACCTACCGAAATTGAGAGTCTGATCAAGGCAGCTTTTGTAACTCTGGTTGAAAACCAGTTGTCTTTCCGCTTAACTGAGTCCTTGTTCGGACAACCCTTCTTGTTTGAGGTACTAAAGTTCCCAGGAGGAATCACTGTGATCCCTTCCCATCCTATATTCCCTTTGCAGAAAGCTCAGCTTCTCTTCAACTTCACTTTAAACTTTTCCATTTACCAAATTCAATCTAACTTCGAGGAACTCACTAGCCAGCTGAAGAAGGGTATAAACCTGGCTCCATATGAGGTATGCCAATATCAACCCACAAGATCAGTCTATTTGCTAATGATTCAGAAACTCAATGTTCTCTCTCTTGTGTGTGTGAACTGCAGAACTTGTACATAACCTTGTCTAATTCAAGAGGCTCAACTTTGGCGCCTCCTACTATAGTTCATTCTTCTGTTCTGCTCACATTCGGAACCTCATCAAGGTTGAAGCAGCTTGCTCAAACTATCACTAGCTCCCATTCTAAAAACCTTGGCTTAAACCACACTGTATTTGGTAAGGTTAAGCAAGTCCGTCTTTCCTCAATCTTACCACATTCACCCGTTAAATCATTACCACCTTCCCCTTCTCCTCAACCTGGAACTCACCATCATCATCATCACCACCATCATGAACTTGCTCCAGAACCTTCACCTGCAGCTAAGAGCTTTGCACCAGTATCTGCACCAACCAAACACTTACATTTACACCGGAGAAGCCCACCTCCTTGCCCTTACGAGCAGAGGAGACCAAAAGGAAACAATGCTCTGAACCATCACAGTGCAATACCACCCCCTGCACCGCACTGGTCTCAGCAACACGCACCAGCACCAAAACCTACCCCGCCACATCATCCTGCTGCTATTCCAGTATCGAGTCCACTTCCCCATGTTGTATTTGCTCATATCCCACCTCCAGCGAGAAACACCCCAGAATCAGAACCAACCGGTGAAATAACTCCCTCACCTTCTCCTACTCCGTGTAAGCCTTTCTTCTTGTTCTCAATATCTACATCCATTGATTTGTTGATTCACTGAACTTAAACATCTAAGCTCATGTTTATGTGCAGCTTCGGCGAGCATTGGTCCAACCTTCAAAAGGGCTTCAACAAGTCTCCTCGTAATAGTAGCCGTTGTAATCATCTGTCTATAAAATCAAAAAAAAAGAAAAGAAAGGGAAGTGCTGGAAGAAACTGCTTTTAACGTTCAAGCTGCAGAGAAAAAAAAACAGCAGTTCGCAAAAGCAGAACTCCTCCGGTTACAGCATCAAGATAATTGTATAAAGTAACACAAGGCAAACAAAAATTAAATGTATGGAAAGTGAAGAGAGTTTTTGTAAAAGAGTTGTTGAGGTTTGCAACACAAAAAGTGTCTCGCACCTAACATCCGAGGGTAAAAAAAACTTATAAAAACTTATATATAAAAATCCCTGTTTTTTATTTTGTATATAACTATTTGTTTGTTTCATCAGATTTGTGTGCTTTCACATCTATATACATATATTAACAGCTAAAAGTTACATTCGCACATCTTGGTAGATTAAAAGTTGTGAACTTTGTGATGGACAATACACGTTTTTCCTTTGTCAAGTGTAGACGGTGTAGTGGTAGTAACTAGTAACCAAGTATTCTTTCATGCTTTGATCGTGCGTAGATTTACAGTTTAATTTTCTTACAATAATTAAAACTTTCTTATATAGAATAAAACATGAGAGAATAACTCTAATTGTAATTCTTATAAATCACTATGTATTCTCATTAATCAAACTACAGATTTTACCCGGGCTACGCCCGGAGTTATATAAATATGACTGAATTAATATATATATATATATTAAACATATATTACATTTAAAAATATACATAGTATTTTACCAAAAAAATAAATAGTAAATTGAATATGATTTTGTAACTTGAACTAAATATAAGTGAAACTCACAATTTACTGTTTTTACTATTTAAAATATGTATGGAATAATGAATAAATTTTTTGTTAAACCTTAGTTATTATCCAAATATTTTTTTCTTTCTCTTACATAGTTAGGTTATTATGAAAATATATTATTAATCACAATTAATTTATTTTTACCTTAAATCACTAAGCATGCAGTTTTCACTTACAATTTAGTTCAAATTACAGTATTAGAAAATATTTATGGTGTTTACAATTTGTATGAGTTAATACCACTGACTATGATATCTTCATGATTGTTGTCCGTATGTATACTAACTTTCAAAATTGACATCAATATTTGTTTAACAATAAATTTAAAGTGTATAAACTTACATATATCATTATTTAAAAGTAATAACTGTAAAACTGATTCTATACTTTATTTTCACACTTATGTTGGTTCATTAGCAAATTTCAAAAAATAAATAAAATAATAAATAAAATGTCGTTTTCTGTGTATTTTCCTTTTCGTTTATTCTGCTTGCAAACAATTCGCCAGCGAACTCCCTCGCTAAGAGATCATTGTCGGAGTTTTTTCTACTGATGTAAGAACCACTTTTATTTTAATGCAAGTAGTAGTCCTTCAAAAAAATAATGCGTTGTTACTCTTTATGAGACAATTTATCTACCATCAGCATGAATAGACTTTTCACTTACAATTAGGTTCAAAATTATAGTATTAGAAAATATTTATGCTATTTAGAATCTATATGAGTCACTGACTATAATATCTTCATGACTCTTGCCCGTATGTATAACAACCTTCAAATTTGACATCAAACTTTGTTTAACTCTAAATTTAATGTGTATAAATTTACAAAAATCATTATTTAAAAAGTAATAACTGTAAAACTAATTATATATTTTATTTTTACACTTATGTTGGTTCATTAATAAATTTCAATAAAAAAATAAAATAATAAATAGAGTGTCGTTTTTCTATATTTTTCTTTTCGTTTATCTTTTGTGTAAGCAATTTGCCAGCGGACTCCCTCACTAAGATATCACTATCGGATTTGTTTCCAGTGATGTAAAAACCACTTTTATTAGACTAATTACAATGGAAATATTGAATATTTTTTAAATTATTGAATCTTCACAGTAGGACTGTTGAAAAAAGTAAAAGTATTACGTGAATTGTTTGTTGTTGAATCTTCTGAACATGTTGAAAAAGAAGAAGATGGGATCCACAACAATTTGTGTTACTTTTTATTGGTTGTTGATATTATTTAGAATTTTTATATTCACTTTTTTTATTATAAGTCATTTATTCAACAAAAAATAATTAATTTATTTTGTTATATTTTATCAAAATTTATAATTTTTGATGATCTATATATAGAGACTAGTTTTGTATGATTTGGACATATAAAATTACAACTCTAACTATCTTTATTTGTTTTTATAAGTTTTTGTTTATTTTTTTAAATTAACTGCTATTATTTTTTTTTAAAACGTCTATATTGTTTTTTATGAGTTTTTGATGTTAAAGAAAATAATAAAAATAATTGAAATGACATGTTAAAGCTTTTTTTATGATTGGCTGATTTTATTAGATGATGTGCACACTCTAGGTGTTAACATTATTGCCCTTTTAATATTAGTAGATAGTTGTTGGTATTATTTAGAATTTTTATATTCACCTTCCTTATTATAAGTCATTTATTCAACAAAAAAATAATTAATTATTTTATTATATTTTATCAAAACTTATAGTTTTTGATGATCTATAAATATAGACTACTTTTGTATGATTTCAACATATACAATAAAATATTTTATCAAAAGTTTAAAAAATATTTTCAATCAAATTCTATCATATTTTTATCAAAAAATTATAAAATTACAAATCTAACTATATTTATTTGTTTTTATAATTTTTATATTTTTTAAATTAACTGTTATTATTTTGTTAAAGCCTCTATATTTTTTTATGAGTTTTCGATGTTGAAAAAATAATAAAAATAATTAAAATGACATGTCAAAGTCTCTTTTATGATTTACTGATTTTATTAGAGATGTGGACACTCTAGGTGTTGAGCTTATTGCCCTTTTAGTATTAGTAGATGGTTGTTGATATTATTTAGAATTTTTATGTTAACCTTCCTTATTATAAGTCATTTATTCAACAAAAAAATAATTAATTTATTTTATTACATTTTATCAAAATTTATAATTTTTGATGATCTATAAATAGATACTACTTTTGTATGATTTGGATATATACAATAAAATATTTTATTAAAAATTTTAAAAATATTTTCAATCAAATTCTATTATATTTTTTTATAAAAAATTATAAAATTACAACTCTAACTATCTTTATTTGTTTTTATAATTTTTTTTGTTTATTTTTTTTTAAATTAACTGCTATTATTTTGTTAAAATGTCTATATTGTTTTTTATGAGTTTTTGATGTTGAAAAAATAATAAAAATAACTAAAATGACATGTCAAAGCCTCTTTTATGATTGGCTGATTTTATTAGATGATGTGGACACTCTAGCTGTTGAGCTTATTGCCTTTTTAGTATTAGTAGATGGTTGTTGATATTATTTAGAATTTTTATATTCACCTTCCTTACTATAAGTCATTATTCAACAAAAAAATAATTAATTTATTTTATTACATTTTATCAAAATTTATAATTTGTGATGATCTATAAATAAAGACTACTTTTGTATGATTTGGATATATACAATAAAACATTTTATCAAAAGTTTTAAAAATATTTTCAATCAAATTCTATTTTATATTTTATTAAAAATTTATAAAATTACAACTGTAACTATCTTTATTTGTTTTTATAATTCTTTTTGTTTATTTTTATTTTTAAATTAACTGTTATTATTTTGTTAAAGCCTCTATATTATTTTTATGAGTTTTAGATGTTGAAAAATAATAAAAATAATTGAAATGACATGTCAAAGCCTCTTTTATGATTGACTAATTTTTTTTTGTTTATTTTTTTAAAATTAACTTCTATTTTTTTGTTAAAGCCTCTATATTGTTTTTATGAGTTTTTCGATGTTGAAAAAATAATAAAAATAATTGAAATGACATGTCAAAACTTCTTTTATGATTGGCTGATTTTATTAGATGATGTGGAACACTCTGGGGTGTTGAGCTTATTGTCCTTTTAGTATTAATAGATAATAGATGTTTGATGCTAAGAAAATAATCAAATAATAGATATTCAAGATAAAAAAATTAAACCGGGACACAAAGATACCATATTTGAGTGCTTTTCTCAATAAGATCTTGCTTTTGAGCAGTTTCAAGCCTGGGATCAAAGATCTCTATCACATGCCTTGTAACGAGGTTAAGACAGAATCGTCCCATGTGATATATTTCTAGACAACATCCATTTTGTTTCAACGGACCATGAACATACATTTCGGCCGTGGCATACATTGCACACCTTGAAGATATCTTTGCCATACATTGGTCAAGCAAGTGGTCTGATTCAAGAGATTGAACTAAACAAGTGGTTGTAGATGTGAATGCAGCAACTGCAACTATTGTGAATAAGATTTCAGCCATGGATTTGGTGATGGTAGTTGGTTTCAAGGCCATGATATATAAATATGTATTGTGAATTTTTCAATAATACTTCAATTGTTTAGTCTTTTATTTTC
Organism: Moricandia arvensis; assembly: GCA_905132765.1. NCBI lineage: Eukaryota > Viridiplantae > Streptophyta > Magnoliopsida > Brassicales > Brassicaceae > Moricandia > Moricandia arvensis. The sequence goes on from CAJHQP010003658.1 coordinate 7,842, forward strand.
ATTTCTTTTAAACTTGGGGAGTATATGTAGGACAGATAGTTGTAACAGTTGGAGTTTTTCTTAATTAAAAAGTATGGTTTTCTATGCATTAATGCATTAAGGCGTTTACATGTATTTACTAAAAGTGATGCGTTTTATTTACAAATAATTGCAAAACGCCTACGTTTATTTTTTGTAGCAAAGAGTAATTGTACATGGGTCTTCCACAAGATATTTATTGGTCAACAACTTCCCCAGTGTGATGGACTCTAACACAACTTCCTGTGACGTTGACTCATTGTGGCTCCTTGCCGTCATCTCATCATATAAGAGTTTTTTTTCTCAATTTGAAGATATCTGGACCGAAGTCCAACTAATTCCTAAACGGAACACTATCCTACTCCGGTCATAAGTTCTCTAATGAAACTCAAAAGATGGTCCCATCTTTATCTACCCAAACGGTAGCATTCAATTCATGGCAAAAGAGAATGTGATACGAAATACGAAAACTTTATTGTATCAAACTACAAAAATAACATATGATAAGCAATAAAATCAGCAGTGGAACAATCAATCACTGTTAGGAAATACGGGTCAAATTTCCTTGCGGAAAAATCAGAATTTGCGGGAGCGGGAAGAAAACACACAAAATTGTTAACGGAGTTCGGCCAACTTTGCCTACGTCTCCGGGACCTGCTACCGATCCTTTTATTATCACCGGGAAATTTTTACAAGCTCTCAAATCACCCCGATCCCAAATACACTCAAGAAATTAATAATAATTTTTTAAAGAAAAAACTTTTTTTTTTTTTTTCACGTTCTCTCTCTCTTCTCTTCTTCTTTCTTCTGTGTTTTTCTTGTTTGGGATGAATCTTCTCCTCACCATAAGCATGGTATTTATAGGAGATTATGAGGGGGTTGGTGAGCCAACAATATTGACAAACACAAGCTTCCTTTGTTGACAACAAGCTTCCATTGTTGACAAACTTAAGCTTCTTTTTTGGACTTTGGATTTTTCACCATCCATTGCCAACCACCAACCTACCACCAAGAAAAAAAACGTGATATTTGACCAACAATCTCCCACTTGAAGACTGATTTCAATCTGTCTTCACACCTCGATCAATGTAGCAGGTCTTCTCAGCTTGTTACTCCAACAAGCCAACTGAGGTTTCACACAACCTCAGCTTCTCACACGGCACGACCTTCGTCAACATGTCTGCCGGATTCTTACTTCCTGGGATCTTCTCAAGCACCAACACTTCATCTTCTAACGCTGATCTGATGAAATGATACCGTCGATGTATGTGCTTCGTTCGAGCATGGTAAACTGGATTCCTTGCCAAATCGATGGCACTCTTACTATCACAGTACAACACACTTTTCCCTTGGTCATGGTCCAGCTCTTGTAGAAAATACTGTAACCATATCATCTCTTTTGTTGCCTCCGTTACCGCAACATACTCAGCTTCACAGCTCGATAGAGATACAATTTTCTGCAACTTTGAAACCCAACAAATTGCAGTACCGCCAAAAGTGTAGACATATCCAGTTGTGCTCTTCGTGCTGTCAATGTCACCTCCATTGTCAGCATCAACATATCCCTGCAATCCTGTCTCAGACTTCGTGAAACATAGTGAAAGGCTTAGATTTCCTTTCATGTATCTGAAAATCCACTTAACAGCTTCCCAGTGTTCCTTTCCTGGATTGCTCATAAATCTGCTGACGACTCCCACTGCATGTGCAATGTCTGGCCTTGTACATATCATCGCGTACATTAGGCTGCCTATAGCAGAAGCATATGGAACCTTATCCATATATTCCATCTCGTCTTCCGTCTTTGGAGACTGTTCTCTGGATAACCGAAAATGATTCGCCAGAGGAGTACTGACTGGCTTCGCGTCATCCATATTAAATCTCTTGAGGACTTTCTTCACATACTCCTCTTGTGATAGCTTAAGACCCTCCTTGCTTCTACTGATTCTCATCCCTAGAATCTGCCTTGCTTCTCCAAGGTCTTTCATCGCAAACTCTTCCGAGAGTTTCGTCTTCAAGCTATTAATCTCATGCAAGTCCGCTCCTACGATCAGCATGTCATCCACATATAGAAGTAGTATCACGTAGGACTCTTCAAACCTCTTGAAGTAACAACAGTGGTCAGCTTCACACCTCAAGAAACCGACGCCTTTTATAAAGCTGTCAAACCTTTTATACCACTGTCTTGGAGCTTGTTTCAAGCCGTACAAACTCCTCTTAAGCTTGCAAACAAGGCTTTCTTTTCCTTTGACCTCAAAGCCTTTGGGTTGCTTCATATAAATTTCTTCATCCAAATCACCGTGAAGAAATGCCGTCTTCACATCCATCTGCTGAAGATGCAAATCCTCCTTTGCTACCAGTCCAAGAACCGTTCTAATGGTCACCATCTTGACTACAGGAGAAAATATCTCTGTGTAGTCAATGCCTTCTTTTTGTTGGAATCCCTTCACAACAAGCCTCGCCTTATAGCGCGTACTCCCATCAGGTTCTTCTTTTATTCGGTAGACCCACTTGTTATGCAATGCCTTTTTCTCCTTAGGCAAATCTGCTAACTCCCACGTGTGATTTGATAACAACGAATCCATCTCGTCGTTCATTGCAAGCTCCCACTTGATCAACTCATCAACTTGCATAGCCTCTTCATAACATTCAGGCTCGCCTCTATCTGTGAGCAGAATGTAGTTAAGCGATGGAGAAAATCTTACAGGCTTTCTGATGATTCTACTTGACCGTCGTAACTCTGTGACTGGTGTATATGGGACCACTTCAGAATCATCATCTTCATCAGCCTCACCACTCTCTTCTTTAGAGATTTCTTCTTCTGTTGTTGTAGTATCCTGTGACAACTCCGGTGTCACGATGTCTCCTAGGTCTACAACTTCTGGCTCTTTCCTCTCTGAGCCTTCTTTTAGCTTATCCTTGTACAACGCTTCTTCGTTGAACACAACATTCTTGCTGCGGATGATCTTTCGATTTTCATCATCCCAAAACCGGTAACCAAACTCCGTGTCACCATAACCGATGAAGTAACACTTCTTAGACTTTGAGTCAAGTTTACTTCTTGCAGCATCGTCAATGTGAACATAAGCTAAGCAACCAAATACCTTTAGATAAGAAAGGTTTACTTTCTTGCCGCTCCAAACTTCTTCAGGGATCTTGAATCCCAACGGCACCGACGGTCCTCTATTTATTAAGAAAGCTGCGGTACTGATTGCATCTGCCCAAAACGTCTTTGGCAATCCACAGTGCAATCTCATGCTCCTTGCACGCTCATTCAAGGTCCGGTTCATCCTTTCTGCTATTCCATTTTGTTGAGGCGTTCCCGGAATAGTCTTCTCCATCTTGATTCCATTATCAGCGCAATATCTCTTGAACTCCTCGCTGATATACTCTCCACCATTATCAGACCTTAAACACTTCAACTTGAGATTCGTCTCAATCTCAACCATGGCTTTCCATCTCTTGAAAACCGAGAACACTTCATACTTGTTCTTCATGAAGTAAACCCACACCTTTCTTGTGGAGTCATCAATAAAGGTCACATAATAGTACGAACCTCCCAGCGATGCAATAGGAGCAGGTCCCCATACGTCAGTGTGCACCAGCTCTAACTTCTCAGATTTTGGCTCTCTTCCTCCTTTAGAGAAACTAACTCGTTTCTGTTTCCCAAGGATGCAGCTTTCACACATCTGATGATCCACCTTCTTCAGATCCGGAAGAGCGCCATTTTCCACCATGAGTTTCATCCCTTTCTCACTCATGTGCCCCAACCTACAATGCCACAACTTCGTTTGTTTGGCATTCTCGACAACAGCAACAGTGTCTTGATAACTCGTCGTCATATAGAGAGTGCCTCTTTTATGACCTCTTGCAACCACCATGGAACCTTTCCTGACTCTCCAGGCTCCACCACCAAAATTGACATCGTGCCCCGTATCATCAAGTTGACCTACTGAGATCAGATTTCGCATCAACTTTGGCACATGTCTAACCTTTGTAATCTTCCACACACGTCCATCTGACATCTTCAAGTTGATATCTCCAATACCAACTATGTCCAAAGGTAATCCATCAGCAAGATATACCTTTCCGTAATTTCCCGCAACATAATTCTCCATAATGTTATGGTGCGGCGTCATGTGGAATGACGCTCCTGAGTCAAGAACCCATGAATCAATAGGGCTATCAACGTAGGAGATTGACACCTTGGTGGTATTTGCAGCTGCATCACGAGCTTCACTTTTCCTCGGGGAATCAACAGACACTACCAATGCATCAGCAATTTCACGTGTCACTGCATTTGCTCCGCCTCTAGTGTTGTCTTCCTTCTTCGGTGGTGCCCGACAATTCTTCTTAATGTGGCCTGTCTTTCCACAATTCCAGCACTCTACAGGCTGTCTGAATTTGGACTGACCCCGTCCACTCCTTGACTTCGATCTGCCATCGTTTCTGAAACCACCGTGTTTAAAACACCTCCGTCGATGAACCGATGTTACCGACAAAATTCACTATTCACGAAATCACTATTCTCGTGAACAGTAACCCACTATTCACAAAATCACTATTGTGAACAGTACCCCACTATTTTACATAGTAACCCACTGTAGCTCTGATACCAGTTGTTAGGAAATACGGGTCAAATTTCCTTGCGGAAAAATCAGAATTTGCGGGAGCGGGAAGAAAACACACAAAATTGTTAACGGAGTTCGGCCAACTTTGCCTACGTCTCCGGGACCTGCTACCGATCCTTTTATTATCACCGGGAAATTTTTACAAGCTCTCAAATCACCCCGATCCCAAATACACTCAAGAAATTAATAATAATTTCTTAAAGAAATTTTTTTTTTTTTTTTTTTCACGTTCTCTCTCTCTCTTCTCTTCTTCTTTCTTCTGTGTTTTTCTTGTTTGGGATGAATCTTCTCCTCACCATAAGCATGGTATTTATAGGAGATTATGAGGGGGTTGGTGAGCCAACAATATTGACAAACACAAGCTTCCTTTGTTGACAACAAGCTTCCATTGTTGACAAACTTAAGCTTCTTTTTTGGACTTTGGATTTTTCACCATCCATTGCCAACCACCAACCTACCACCAAGAAAAAAAAACGTGATATTTGACCAACAATCACATCAACAAAACCCTTACATAGCAAAATACCGAAGCACATGACTCGACAAAACAACCGAATCTAACAATCAAAATATAATATCGAAGAAGGGACTCAAAAAGAGCAGTTAAAGCAAAGAAAGAAGTGGGATTGAACTGAAATCTCGAATAAAAATCCGAACAAACGGTATCGCACAATAGAAAGAAAAAAAAGGGAGGATAAAACTTTTAGTTTCTTCTAACAAGTGCAAATGCTAAAACAAAAAGAGAGACAAACAATTTATATTCTGAAAATTGAGACTGCAAAATAAAATAATTTATACGCCACAAACGATTCATTTTCCAAGGAAGAAATTAAAAATCTTAACTTATATCAATCAACTCTTGCAATTAATTCACCGAATCAGAATTTTGAGCTGGATCTTTATATACATAAGAACACCGGGCTTAGATACGCCACCAGAGTCAGAATCAACATCCGACCTATCAGACACCTAAGATATGCCAAGTTCCTTGAAGGTTCTTGTTGGAGGCGGATTTCATCCATCTTCAAATTCTGTCCGAAAACCCTGTCTGTTGGGCCCAAATATGGCCCGCTAGCTGAGACTAATGGGCTAGAACGATAAGAGTTGACTATGGGCCACTGTAAGCCCATTGGCAATTAATCTTTTGAGAAAAGAGTCAAAAAGAGGCCGGAGGCTGTTTTTGCTAAGGAAGGAACGTTAACAAAACAGGTCACGGAGGAGAGCTCCGGACCTCATTTACAAGGAGCTAACAGGAGTAGCTCAGGCTGGTTGCGGAGGACCCGGTCAAAAGGAGACTGTTGAGAATCCCCCAACTCACGGAGCAAATCTCGGAGGCTGGTTAGGATCCTTCAAACGTGGCTGAGAGCTATTTAAGGAGAAGGAGGAGATCAGAGAAAACTCTCTCTGGGGATTCATTCACGCTTAGTTACAAATTTACACACACATTGTAACTCTCAAATCATTCGATTATATTCTTTGTATTCATCTTAAACATCTTTGTAATCCTTATTCCTCAATACAATCATAATTCATTCTCTAAGTTCTTAAGGGGTTCAGCCCACGATTGTTTTCTCCCCAATCTTAACCTAACCTAAATTAGAAAGTGAGTTTTATCCCTCACAATTGGCGCCGTCTGTGGGGACGAGATAATTGAATCCTTCACTCCGTAACTTGAGAATGGATCCCATCGACCATGATTTGGATCACCCTGAATTCTGAAAGTTTTATAAAAACTTTCCGTGCAAAATCCGTGCATTTACAGGTTTCTAAAAGTTTTATCAGAAACCGTACAAAATCCGAGGGGACATGTTTTCTGAAAGTTTCATCAGAGAACTGTTCCGTGCAAAATCCGTGCGTACACCATTTTCTCAAAGTTTTATCAGAAGATGTTCCGTGCAAAACCCAGTCCGCAATGTGCAAAATCTGTGCAGATTTCTGCAATTCTCTATGTGGACATGAACAAGAGGCTCCCACGAGATCCATCCTCAGGTCTCTAGTGAACCAGAGCGAGAGGCTCCGACGAGACCTCAGTCTCAGGTCCCCACGAATCTGAAAGGAGGCTCCTATGAGATCCAACCTCAGGTTTCCAGTGAACCAGAGCAAGAGGCTCCTATGAGACCTCAACCTCAGGTCCCCGCAAATCTGAGCGAAAGGTTCCTATGAGACCTCAGCCTCAGGTCTCCGCAAAGCTGAACATGAGGCTCCTATGAGACCTCAGCCTCAGGTCCCCGCGAACCTGAACAAGAGACTTTTGGGAGATCCCAGCCGAATCGGAGCCTGGTACGATATCGGACAGGTACCTGGTGCGATACCAAACAGGTACCAGATACAATACCTAGCCAGAACCAGGCCCAATTATCTAAAGATCCCGAGACCTCTTATCTGAACGTCACGAGACCTGTTATCGAAAGGTCTCGAGACCTCTTATCGAAAGGTCCCGGGACCTCTTATCCGAAGGTCACGAGACCTCTTATCGAAAGGTCCCGAGACCTATTACCGAAAGGTCCCGAGACCTCTTATCCAAAGGTCTTGAGATCTATTATCTCTTATCCAAAGGTCTTCTGTAATTGAAGACATGACCTTTGGATACGATACCTGACCAGAACCTGGTATGTTACGTGACACGTATCTGATACGTCTTTCTGGAGGCAGAACATCTGCTTCGGCTTATCGGGCTGGGGATGTAACCCTGAATCTGGGCGCTCATTAAAGGGCAGAAGCTGACCCCGCAGCTCATCCCACTGGTGACACTCATCAAAATAACCCAAGAGCTAGTGAGCAATTTAGCCAGGTGTCTGCCTGGAATAATGACCAAACTCGACTCCGTCAGGAACCTGTTCGCCAGGTACCTAATAATGATCCATTTGTCCTTCCTCTAGAGGGACCTAAGGCTATTCGCAGATATGTGGAGCAGACTCACGCAGCTCCCTAAAAGTTGAATGCTCAAGTTCACAAAGTGAGCTCAGGTCCCGAAATTGAGAGCTTGATTGAGGAAATCCGTGGGACCCCATTCACAAACAAAACGCTAGCTCTTACATAAGAGATACCCGGAAAATTAGGATCCCCGAATATGATGGGACCTCAGATCCTAAGGCTCATTTGAGAGCCTTCCGATTAGCTATCGTGAAAGCTCACTTCACAAGAGAAGAATGCGAGATGCGTTACTGCAGAACCTTCGCCGAAAACTTGGTCGGAACAGCTCTCGAATGGTTTTCGAGCCTTGAGCCGAACTTAATAGACAATTTCGACCTGCTCACCAACGCCTTCATGAAGTAATACTCGATCCATATCCTAAAGTAAGCTTCCGAGGCCGACCTCTGGTAAATAAGACAAGGAATGGGAGATTAGTTACGAGTCTATACCGAAATATTCAGAGCAGTCAGAACTAAGCTCTCGAATCCCAACGATCAAGTTGCCATCGAAGCCTTTAGAAGAGGCCTCTGGTACAAATCAGAATTCTGGTCCGAGCTAACGCTTAACCCTCCCCCAACTATCGATGATGCTCTTCACAAAGCATCGAGATACATTACCTTGGAGGAGGAAACAGCTGCACTGGATAAAATCCATAAGAAATCCCAGAGTCACCCGAAAGGTGAAACCTCGAAAGCAAAAGGATCCTCTAGAAAAGGGAGCTCTCGGAGCCATCAGACCCAGGGAGAACACTCGTATGCTGTTGAGGAAGTCCAACAGGAAAAACCTGTTGCTGCGACAAGCAAAACTCCCTGGACAAAAGGCTACGATGAGAACAAACACTGCTCTTATCACGATCGAAAAGGGCACTCAACTGAGGAGTGCTGGGACCTCCAACGACAGTTGGCAGCTAAATTCGTAGCTGAGGAACTAAAGGACGTGGAACTAAAAAAGCCACATCCTTACCAGAAAAGAGGTCCCAGAGACACCTCTCCAAAACGTGAAAGATCTCCTGAAAAGGAAACAGATTCGCCACCACCAGCTCCCAAGAAAAGAGTTGACATGATCCTTGGGAAATTTCCACAAGGGAAGAGTCTACAAATCGAGACCCTCCTAAGCAAACCACCACCTCATTCGAGCCCCAGCTCGAGAGTGGATTATATCCTCGGAGGCTCCGATATATGTCAAGACTCAGTTAATTCAATCAAGAGCCATGTGCGGAAGGCTGGTTCTAATGCTCAATCTAAGCCTCCCAATCCCGAATCCAACATTAAGATTTCTTTCTGGGAGAGCGAGACATCAGATCTCGACAGACCTCACGACGATGCCTTAATCGTCACCCTGAACATAGCAGGTTACGAGGTGCCTAAGCTGATGGTTGACACCGGAAGCTCGGTCGATCTTATCTTCTATAACGCCCTGAAAGGGATGGAAATAGATGACTATGAAATTATTGGTCAAAAAGCTAACCTCGTAGGCTTCTCCGGGGAAACGGTCACCCCGTTGGGAACTATTAAGCTCCCAGTCATAGCCGGAGGAATCATGAAAATGACCAATTTTGTAGTCATCGATAAACCCTCTCCATTCCATGCGATCCTAGGAAGACCCTGGATCCATAAGATGAAGGCAGTAGCCTCCACTTATCACCAGTGCGTGAAATTTCCAACACCTGACGGAATAACCACCGTACGGGGTAGCCAGAAGATATCCAGGATCTGTTACTTGGGAGGATTCGGAATCCTCAAAGAATCACCCCAATAGCAATTACAGATCCAGGAAGGCCGAGAGATGCAACAAAATGTTCGAGGTCCTCCTAGGAACCTAACCGAACAAGTTAGCATTGACGACTCCGATCCCGAGAAACGAGTGAACATCGGATCGGAGCTGCCTCTCGAAATGAAAAAGGAATTAATTGACTTCCTGAAAAGCAACGTTAAAACATTCGCATGGACCACCGGTGACATGAAGGGCATAGACCCAAATGTCACCACTCACAAGCTCAATGTAGACCCTACTTTCAAACCAATTAAACAAAAACGCCGTAAGCTAGGCCTCGAGAAAGCCCAAGCTGTCAACGACGAAGTAGATCGACTTACGAAAGCAGGGTCCATCCGAGAAGTACACTACCCCGATTGGCTAGCTAACCCCGTAGTAGTGAAAAAGAAAAACGGGAAGTGGAGAATCTGTGTAGACTTCACTGACCTGAACAAGGCTTGTCCTAAAGACAGCTTCCCGTTACCTCACATCGATCGCCTCGTTGAAGCGACAGCTGGTCATCAGCTCTTGTCCTTTATGGATGCCTTTTCGGGATATAATCAAATCATGATGAATCCTGAAGATCAAGAAAAACTGCATTCATAACCGAACGCGGAACCTACTGTCATAAGGTAATTCCATTCGGATTAAAAAACGCTGGAGCTACCTACCAAAGGCTCGTGAACAAAATGTTCGCCGGACAGCTCGGAAAAACCATGGAGGTATATATCGACGATATGCTGGTTAAATCCTCAGCTGGAGAAAATCACATCTCCCACCTGAAAGAATGCTTCGATATCCTCAACAAATACGATATGAAACTCAACCCCGCAAAATGCACCTTTGGAGTGCCCTCGGGCGAATTCCTTGGTTACCTTGTAACCGAAAGAGGTATCGAAGCCAATCCGAAACAGATAGCGACCTTCTTGGAAATGCCGTCACCTAAGACGACCAGGGAGGTACAATGACTGACTGGACGAATCGCCGCCTTGAACCAATTTATATCCAAGTCCACCGATAAATGCCTCCCATTCTACAAACTTCTAAAAAATAATAAGAAGTTTCTATGGGACGAGAAATGCGAGGAAGCCTTCAAACAATTAAAAGCTTACCTCTCCGAGCCTCCGATCCTATCCAAACCAGTAACAGGAGAACCCTTGTACCTATACTTCGCCGTATCAACGGCTGCAGTTAGCGGCATGCTGGTACGAGAGGAGCAAAACGAGCAAAGACCTGTCTATTACACAAGCAAAAGTCTAATAGACGCCGAGACCAGATACCATACTATGGAAAAATTAGCCCTGGCGGTTGTAACAGCTATGACCCTATTTCCAATCGCGCTCAATTGATTTAATGACTTCACAACCAATACGCACGATTCTGCACAGCCCTAGCCAATCAGGACGATTAGCTAAGTGGGCCATAGCGCTCAGCGAATACGACATCGAATATAGACCCCGAGCAGCCATAAAAGCTCAGGTCCTCGCCGATTTCATCATCGAGCTATCATCCGAACAACTAGATCCGAGAGCTGAAGCTCCGAAATGGAGCTTGTATGTCGACGGAGCCTCATCAAAACAAGGCTCCGGAATCGGCCTAAGGCTGACCCCATCAGCCAGAGAAACCATCGAACAATCGTACAGGCTCGGATTTAATGCCTCGAACAACGAGGCTGAATACGAAGCATTAATCGCTGGATTGAGACTCGCTCTAATCCTCGGAATCCGAGAGCTGAATGCTTACAGCGACTCACAATTGGTAGCTAGCCAGTTTCATGGGGAGTATGAAACGAGGGACGAAAGAATGGGGGCATACCTCGAAGTCGTACAAAGCCTCACCAAACAGTTCAACAAATTCGAGCTAACGAGAATCCCACGAGGAGATAACTCCTCAGCAGATGCGCTAGCTGCATTGGCGTCCAACATCAGATCCCCTAGTAAAACGAATCATACCTGTAGAAGGAATCGAAAAACCAAGCATCGACATAGCTACCAAAGCTGAGATCGATAGCAAACCGAAAGAGCAAACATAAGGTAGCTGCTCCGAATCAGCAGCAACCCAAGTTCTAACAACATTCTGGTTTCCAAAAACCAAAACTCGCAAATTCAAAAAGCACACCACCGGGGGCGCGACCCAGCCTCCAAGCCCACTCGTCTTCAGAGTAAACACGCGCAGAACGAGATATTCCCCCGAACCTAAAACTTCAGCCGAGGACACGGTCCTAGCTCCGGAAGTTAACGTCCCCTGAAAATATTCCTCTAGATATAGGTTCCAGGGACCTAACCGAAGGAATACCCCCGAGGGCACGACCTCCGGCCGTAACAACACCCGGGAACCTGATCCAGCACAAGGACCTCCTCCCTCCCTTCACGACAAAATCATAGGAAGAGAGGACTGGAGAATCCCAATTATGCAGTATATTTCGGAGGGCAAGGTCCCCCCCCCATAAATGGGAAGCTCGAAAACTCAAAGCAATAAACGCAAGATACTGCATAATGGAATCTATCCTTTATAAGCAAAGCGTATCGGGACCTTACCCGAGATGCGTCCACGGCCTCGACGCTATCAAACTCATGAAAGGCATGAGGACACCTGTGGAAACCACGCCGATGGCAGAGCCTTAGCTATCTGAATCAAAAGACATGGCTATTTCTGGCCTACCATTGTCGCTGATTGTGAGGTCTACTCATCTTCAATTAGACATCAGCCTACGGAAAAACTATCCTCGATATCCGACCCATACCCGTTCATGAGATGGTCCATGGATATCATAGGACCACTAGTAAAATCAGAAAGAGGAAAGCAAAAGCTACGCTTCCTTGTAGTCCTAACAGACTACTTCACCAAATGGATAGAAGCTGAAGCTCTCCAGCAGGTAACTAAAGTCGAAACCAAATGATTCGTATGGAGAGACATCATCTGCCGTCACGGCGTCCCATACGAAATCATAACCGATAACGGGTCACAATTCATATCTAATGACTTCAAAGCATTTTTCGACAAGTGGAAAATTCGTCTCACTACGCCGACACCTCGATACCCTCAGAGAAACAGTCAGGCGGAGGCTGCTAACAAGTCGATATTAGCAAACCTCAAGAAACGTCTCAGAATCAGTAAAAGTTCTTGGTTTGAAAGACTACCTGAGGCGCTTTGGGCATGCCGAACCACCCCACGAAAGGCTACGGAAGAAACTCCTTTCTCCTTAGCCTACGGGATGGAGGCTGTCGTCCCAGCCAAAACCATCATCGGGAGCCTCCGCCGGGAACTCTGTACATTTAACCCCAAAGCCAATGATCAGCTCCTATTAGATAACCTCGATTTAATCGAGGAACGGCGAAACCAAGCCTTGCTTCGCATTCAAAACTACCAACAAGCAATGGCCCGACATTACAACTCAAAAGTCAGGTCCCGACAATTCGTTGCAGGTGACCTAGTACTTAGAAAAGTTTTCAATCATACCAAAGAGCCGTGCGCTGGAAAACTAGGAACCAACTGGAAAGGTCCCTATCTGATCATCCACATGGTACGACCTGGCATTTACAGGCTCCTGAAGGCACGAACCTGGATACCTGAAATCCGATCATGGAACGCCGTGAATCTCAGGAGATACTATCATTAGATACCTAAACTCCTTGAACTACGTTAGGCTCGATCCCTTGACTGGGTACGTAGGCAACTCTGTCATGAGTGCAGTCCCCCTTTGGCAGTTCATCATAGCCAAAGGGGGCAGATGTTTAAAAACACATAGCCCAGACAGCAACTGTATGATTGCTACAACACGATGTATTCTATAAAAGTTATCAATGAAGCGATTACATGTAAACATTTTGATTTTCCTTCAAAAAAATCCAGGTCCCTACGAACCTGGACCTAAGGTCTTAAAATCCTTCAAACAAATCCAGGTCCCTGCAAACCTGGACCTGAGGTCTTAAAATCCCTCAAACGAACTCAGGTCCCTACGAACCTGAACCTAAGGACTTAAGTCCTTAGTAAATTCGGAAGTCTTGAAAACTTCAGAACGAATCCAGAAAGATCATATGAATCCCATACTTAAAAAGTCACAGTTCATGACTCGAGTTTACACTTCGAAGTCAAACAAATCCAAGTCCCCGTGAACCTGGACCTAAGGTCTTAAAATCCTCCAAACAAATCCAGGTCCCTGCGAACCTGGACTTAAGGTCTTAAAATCCCTCAAACGAATCCAGGTCCCGACGAACCTGGACCTAAGGTCTTAAAATCCTTCGAACGAATTCAGATCTCCGTGGACCTGAACCTAAGGTCTTCAAATCCTTCAGACTAATTCAGGTCCCCATAAACCTAAACCTAAGGTCTTAAAATCCTTAATAACCTCAAAGGTCTTAAAATCCTTAATAACCTCAAAGGTCTTAAAATCCTTAGTAACCTCAAAGGTCTTAAAATCCTTTAAACAAGCTAATTCAGGTTCCCAAAGAACCTCAATCTAAGGTCTTAAAACCCTTAACGAAACTCAAGGTCTTAAAATCCTTCGAAAACAAATTCAGGTTCCCAAAGAATCTCAATCTAAGGTCTTAAAACCCTTATCAAAACTCAAGGTCTTAAAACCCTTCGAAAACAAATCCAGGTTCCCAAAGAACCTCAATCAAAGGTCTTAAAACCTTAACCAAACTCAAGGTCTTAAAACCCTTCAAAAAAAAATTTCTCAGGTTCCCAAAAACCTTAACCTAAGGTCGCAAAACCCTTAGCAGCGTTCGAGATCTAAAAGATATCCCAAGTAAATTCAGGTCCCAGAAACCCATTCTCGGGACCTCTCTCTAAAAGGCTACAGGACCTGTTATCAACAGACTCCCCGACCTTCACCCGAAAGTTTTCTAGACCTCATGTCTAACGACTACGGGACCTGTTACTAACAGGACCCAGAATCCTTCGTTCAAAGAAGTAAAAACTTCTACTTAGACGATCGAGTCCGTATTAAGGAAATCATCAAAACATCGACGAAGATCGAAGATCCTAACAAAGCAACGGTTTAAAGGCCTCCTCAGGCCACAAGTCTTAACAAAGATAAAAAGAAAGCCCATTGGGCAGAAGTCTTGGGAACACGAAGACATAGTCGCTATCTCAACAAAGAGATAGAGATCAGGCGGTTGAGCTTTAGCTTCCGAGAAAAGAGGTCTCATCTCGAAAGCTGGGGGCAACTGTTGGGCCCAAATATGGCCCGCTAGCTGAGACTAATGGGCTAGAACGATAAGAGTTGACTATGGGCCACTGTAAGCCCATTGGCAATTAATCTTTTGAGAAAAGAGTCAAAAAGAGGCCGGAGGCTGTTTTTGCTAAGGAAGGAACGTTAACAAAACAGGTCACGGAGGAGAGCTCCGGACCTCATTTACAAGGAGCTAACAGGAGTAGCTCAGGCTGGTTGCGGAGGACCCGGTCAAAAGGAGACTGTTGAGAATCCCCCAACTCACGGAGCAAATCTCGGAGGCTGGTTAGGATCCTTCAAACGTGGCTGAGAGCTATTTAAGGAGAAGGAGGAGATCAGAGAAAACTCTCTCTGGGGATTCATTCACGCTTAGTTACAAATTTACACACACATTGTAACTCTCAAATCATTCGATTATATTCTTTGTATTCATCTTAAACATCTTTGTAATCCTTATTCCTCAATACAATCATAATTCATTCTCTAAGTTCTTAAGGGGTTCAGCCCACGATTGTTTTCTCCCCAATCTTAACCTAACCTAAATTAGAAAGTGAGTTTTATCCCTCACACTGTCCAATATCACTAGGCCCAAAAAGACAAAGGGCCTAAAAAGTCCAATGCTCATCCTGAGCTACGAAGATGTCCCACGCCGAGCGGACATATGAAAACCATAGTATAACGTAGGTCAAAATATTAAATATAACCATAAAAACACCTGATGCTCATTGGAGATCACATGGTTGTTACTATCCATTCTTGATATAAGAGAGACCAATAACAAAACCAAAAGAATTCAAATTCTTCCTTAGCTAATCTAACATAATACACATTTGTACTCTCTTATTATCAAATACCCTCTATATTTGTAGATGTATTATATTCATACAAAATCATCAATCAACCTAATTTTCTTAGATTTTTCTTATAGATATTATCAAAACCTTAAACCTTCTAATTGGATTTTGACACCCATCAATATTCATTTGATCAATTCTACTATGATTCCAAAAATTTTCAAAAAAAAAAAAAAACATTTTCAAAACATTTTTTCTACAATTTTGATAAGGGATTATTAGGGTAAATATATTCCATCCACTTTCATTCCACTAATTTCATAACATTGTTACCATTTTGAGCCATATATTTCTCTTTGTAAGAAAATTCTATTGTGGATTGACATGTTCACTATAACATACGATATTGATAAAGGAATAGTTCTTAACTTTGATTATAGGGACAACCGGATAAGAAATAAAGAGATTAGCAAGCGTGAATGATTAGTCATCGCTACTGTTTTTGTTTTGGTTAATGTGGATGTGTGTGTTTTTGGAGTTTTACAGAATTCATATGGCCATAATTGTAAGCTTTTGGTATTTGGATCAGCGTTTGGTATAAAACTAATTCAACCCAATAAAATCCTATATTGGGCTTAAAAAGCTCAAAACCTCAAATTAATAGTATATTTAACAAATGCCTTTTGGTTACAGCATTGTTCTGTTTCACTTCAATTTGATTGATACCCATCAGTCCACCACCACAACAAACACTTGGTTTGAAACTAAAGTGAAAAAGGGCAGCTCAGACAAGAAGACAAATGGAGCTTCTCATCATCATCTTCTGCCTCATCTCTCTCCCTATCTTCATCTTCTTCATCACCACAAGGAAACCTTCCTCACATATCGGCTTCAAGGCCTACCCCATCGTCGGAAGCATACCTGGACTGCTGAAAAACCGTCACCGTTTCCTCGATTGGACGGTGGAGACTCTGTCCCGATGTCCGACACAGACAGCTGTTTTCAGGCGACCAGGGAAACAACAGTTCGTCATGACAGCGAATCCAGCAAACGTAGAGTTTATGCTCAAGACCAAGTTCGATAGCTTCCCTAAAGGCGAACGGTTCATTTCTCTTCTTGAAGATTTTCTTGGCCGTGGGATTTTCAACGCCGACGGTGAGATGTGGTGGAAACAGAGGAAGACGGCGAGCTACGAGTTTAGTACAAGGTCGCTCCGTGACTTCGTTATGACCAACGTCACCGTCGAGATCAACACTAGGTCTGTACTGTACTGCACATCTCAGCTTATTTATTTATATCAGGGCTAGGCAAAATACTAGGATTCGGAAAAACGAACCAAATCTAATTCAGAAAAGTTGTATCTAACCAGAACTGAACCTAGTAAAATACTCCAATGAATCCAAAACCATAGAAATACTTAAAACTAATTTCCGACCCACACTTTTAAACCGCATAAATATTGTTAATAAAATCTAAATTACGAAATCAAAATGTTTTAACATTTTTATTTTAGTGTACTTGAAAATATACAATTATATTATTTTGTATTTATATAAGATAGTATTTAATATTATTTTCAATTATTTCAACCCTTTTGTAATTTTAATATAATCTTTGTAATTTATTTGATAAATTGTGTGGTATGTAATTTTGATAAATTTTTAAAACATTTATTTCAATATATTTATTACTATTTTATTTATATACGTGTTTAATTTAATATGAAATATTATAAATTTTTAAATTAACATAATTTCTGTTTATGAAAATATAAATAAATAATCTATTAATTTAATTAATTTCATATTAAATGAAATTATATTGTACTTTATAAACTTGCAAAAATAGTTAAAAGTGAGATCTAATGTTTTACAATGTTGGAACACAAGATTAGTTATATTGTTTGAAAATATATGTAGTATTATAATGTTGTTTCCAAAACCACTTTAACAAAGTTCTAGTCTTTTCATTGTTAGTGTTTTGTTATCTAGTGAAACATATGATTAAAGGTGAGATCCGACAAACTGTTTATATTTAGTTAGAGAATCACTCAAACATCCAAACTGAATTAATTTTCATGTTAATTTTAAATATTTGATCTTATATTATTTAAACATTTATGTTGTATATTTTTTTATTTTGATAAGTATTTTAATATATATATACATATATACTCTTATTGTTGAAAACTTTTTACATAATTAAATGTGTATCTAAATTTACACTGAATCCACAAAGATTTTAGTTGAACCCAAACGTAAATTAATTAACTTTCGAATGGGACTTATTCCCCAAATTTTAGGAAATTTAAAAAAATATAGTACTATTTTTCATGTTTATTTTAATCACTTTTATCATTATTTAAAAAAAAACACATTTATAATTCTTGGGTTAATTAATCTAAAATTTAGAGTTGCAATTAAGGGGTGAAGTAGGGTTTATGAATGCAAAATTTAAGATTCTAATTAATTTTTAAAAAATTACTTTTTAAAAAGATTGGTATTTATGAAATTGTGTATTATTGTAAATATCAAAATTCCCCATAAATCTTTAGTCTCTAACATCCAAATTACCTAATCCAAATGTTCCTGTTCTGAGTCATGCTGAGTCTTTCTCCGATATAGGCTTGTTCCGGTGTTAGCAGCGGCGGCGACCACCGGAAAATCTGTAGACCTTCAAGATATATTGGAGCGGTTCGCGTTCGACAACATCTGCAAGTTAGCATTCAACGTGGACTCGGCTTGCCTCGGCGACGACGGAGCAGACGGTGTAGAGTTCATGAGAGCCTTCGAGACGGCGGCGGCGATCATCTCCAAACGGTTTCAGTCCGCGGTCTCGTACTCATGGAAGATCAAGAAGAAACTTGACATAGGATCCGAGAGACTTCTGAGAGAATCAATCGTGACCGTTCACAAATTCGCAGACGATATCGTGCGTCGCAGGCTTGATGATCAAGCTAGGTCAAGTAACAACAAGAACGAGGATTTGCTTTCAAGATTCATTAATATCGAGGAGATGAGTTCGCCAGAGCTGCTCCGTGACATTGTCATTAGTTTCATCCTCGCGGGACGAGACACAACATCCTCTGCTTTGAGCTGGTTCTTTTGGTTACTCTCTAAGCATCCAGAGGTGGAAGAGAAAATCAGACAAGAACTGAACTCGATTAGGGCAAGAACAGGGAAGCCAGTGGGAGAAGTTTACGGGTTTGAGGATCTTAAACTGATGAATTATCTTCACGCAGCGATAACCGAATCTCTTAGGTTATATCCTCCTGTTCCAATAGACACAATGAGTTGTCTCGAGGACAATGTGTTTCCTGATGGAACCTTTGTAGGGAAAGCTTGGGGAATAAGTTACAACGCGTATGCGATGGGGAGGATGGAGAGTATCTGGGGGAAGGACTGTGATAGGTTTGAGCCAGAGAGGTGGATTGATGAAACAAATGGTGGGTTTAGAGGTGAGAATCCTTACAAGTTTCCGGTGTTTCATGCAGGACCAAGGATGTGTTTAGGTAAAGAGATGGCTTATATTCAGATGAAATCGATAGTTGCTGCGGTGTTGGATAGGTTTGTTGTTGAGGTTCCAGGGAAGGAGCGTCCTGAGATTCTCTTGTCTGTGACACTTAGAATCAAAGGTGGTTTGTTTGCGAGGATACATGAAAGAACCTGAGTTACTTGTTGGACAAGTTTGCTTTGGTATACACTTTAATGATGTATGTGTTTTTTACTCTTTTGCGAAGTCTCCAACAAATATTGGTTACATCCTCATGGAAACTCACGATCGTTGAACTTTAATATGCGGACTCATTGGGGCTACTGGATTCGACTTACTTGCAAGAGTGAAAGAATATGTATGTCTTAGCTAAGATAATAGGTCTCCCTTAGGCTATACACTCATATAATGATATACTGACTATAGACTTGTGGCAGTCAATATCCTTGTTAAGGTTTGAGTAGCATTTGGTTAACTGAAACAGAGGACCATTGCCACTTAGAGAATCAATGGTAGTCATCAAAATTTCTTCTCTATGGAGATTGATTAATGATTAATCTATAGGTGTTTTTTTTTTACCTTTTTAATGAAATATATTTTAATCATTTTGATTCTTGTGTATTATATGCATGATAAAAAATTTTAGTGATATCTTAAGAAATTTCTCTATATCAATGTTACTAGTTTTATATATATAACAATTGTTAATTTATAATTTTAATGAGATCATATATTTTAATTTGAAAAAATTTATTATCTTATAATTTATCAGATTTATGTCATATTTTATACTGATCAACTCTCAAAAAATATAACGTAGAAGTTTCAGTAAAGGATGGTATACCAACGGTGGACGTTTTGGAGGAAGTATTTATCGATGCTGCAACACTGTGGGAGGATATTCTGATCGGAAAAATCCTAGAAAAGGCTCCTCATATTGCAAAAGTTCATGCCATAGTGAACAAGATTTTTGTCATAGCTGATCTTACAAAGGATCTGCCACAGTCCATGAAATTCAACTATCAAGGGAAGGAAACGATGATTGACTTTATATATCCATGGCTGCCTTCTAAATGCTCAAACTTTAACAAGTGGGATCATTTGGCAAAAGCATGCTTGGTAGAAAAAAATCAAACAAACTTGGCTAGTGGAAGCAGATTATTATAGTGGATGAGGATACTGTGAAGGAGGCAGAAACATGAAGTGGGAAGAAGACAGAAAAAGCGAAGGAGAAAGAAATGAAGGTTGAAAAGGCGGTTGAGGTTGTATCTAACTCTGTAAAGGGAAGTGAAACTGAGGTTGCGCTGGTGGAGGATCAGAACGATGTTCCTAGTAATCAGACAGAACAGAGGATCGCACTGGATGATGTATCAAGTAGCGAGACTGCTGTAGTGATAGCTCCAAGGGAGGAA
This sequence comes from Moricandia arvensis, assembly GCA_905132765.1. Lineage (NCBI taxonomy): Eukaryota > Viridiplantae > Streptophyta > Magnoliopsida > Brassicales > Brassicaceae > Moricandia > Moricandia arvensis. The sequence goes on from CAJHQP010003658.1 coordinate 28,027, forward strand.
CATGACTCTTCGAAAGAAGCTGGCTGGTCCACGGTTTCTCCTGGAAAAGCATGTCGATCTCCAGACAAAAAGCAGCAATCTCTTGAGTATGGGAATGTACCCATTCTATCCAAATCATGTTTCTCGGTACTTAGCACAGAGGAGGAGGGAGAAATTGTGGACCAAGAGGAACACAATGCAGAAAATATTGAAGTATCTGACAAGATGGACATGGAGCAATCTTCTCGGGCAGATGAGGAACCTCCAAATAATAACTTGCTAAAGACGGATGTGAAAACACCTTCTTTGGCAACAAAGACGAGTGAACCAAAGATTATCCCTCCACGGCGCTCTCTTCCTCGCAGTTCAAAACCAAACCACAAGTTTATCACAAAAAACTCTGTTCAAAAGACCAAGGACGACAGTTCTGTTACTTTGAACAAAACGAACTCTCGCAAGCATTAGTGATGTCGGGTTTCTTCTGGAATGTACGAGGATTCAACAAGTCAATCAAACATTTCATTGTGAAGAAGTGGGTTCAGAATCGATATTTTTATTTGGTGCCTTGCTGGAAACGAGAGTGAAGGAAGGAAGAAGTGAGATGATATCAAATACAGTCTTTCATGGCTGGTCTATGATGTCAAACTATGAGTATAATCCTTTGGGTCGAATTTGGCTGGTGTGGAGACCTGAAGTGAGAATTACTCCTTTTTATAAAAGTGATCAGTTGATCACAATTTCAGTGGAGATAAATGACTGTGCAGATATGTTTTTCCACATGGTTGTTTATGCAAAAAAATCTAGAATCAGAGAGAAAGGAGGTTTGGGAAGATCTCAAGAATCATTACAATTCTCCTATCATTCGGAAAAGTCCATGGATGGTTGCGGGGGGATTTTAATGAGATACTCAACATGGAGGAACACTCTTTACATGCTACTGATCCTATCATATCGCAAGGTATGCGAGAGTTTAAGGGTGCTGCTGCTCACTGCATTTTGTCTGATCTTGCCTGTCACGGACCGGTTTATACCTGGACAAATAAAATAGATGAAGGGTTAATATCCAAGAAGCTAGACAGAGTATTGATAAATGATCACTGGACTAGGTTGTTTCAACAATCATATAATGTGTTTGAAGGAGGAGGGTGCTCAGACCATTTACGCTGCAGATTTCACCTACGACCAGAAGTTACTCGGCCAAATCGACCCTTAAGTTTGTGAATGCCATCGCTAAGTTAGAGGGATTTAAACCAATGATAGGGAACTACTGGAACTAAACCGAGCCGATACACATGTCAACATCTTCTTTGTTCAGATTCTCTAAGAAACTGAAGACTCTTAAGCCTGATATTCGTGTATTGGCAAAGGAAAGCTGGGGAACCTATCTTTGAAAGCAGCTGAGGCGTATGATGATTTATGTCTGAAACAGGAGGAGAATTTGAGGAACCCGTATCAGCAGAATCTGGAAAGAGAAAACAGAGCATACACACGTTGGGAACATGTATCTACACTGGAGGAGGATTTTCTTAAGCAGAAATCTAAACTCCATTGGCTGGATGTCGGGGACAAGAATAATAAGACGTTTCATAGAGCAGCAACAGTTCGTCAGACTCATAATTCCATCAAGGAATTACTTTGCAGAGATGGTCGAATTGTTCAAAATAAAATGAAAGCTGAGGGTTTCTTTCGAGAATTTCTCCAACATAAACCGTCTGATTTTGAAGATATTGAGATGAATAGCCTGCGAACGCTCTTACCCTACAGGTGTTCTGATGCTGAATAGAATGATATAATGAAAGAGGTTACACCAGAAGAGATACATAAGGTCTTATTTGGTATGCCAAATGATAAATCACCAGGGCCAGATGGATACATTGTTGAATTCTTTAAATCAGCATGGCCAGTCATAGGATCAGAGTTCATCATCTCGGTACAATCTTTCTTTGTGAAGGGGTTTCTACCTAAAGGTATTAACTCTACGATCCTGGCTCTAATACCGAAGAAACAGTGGCTAGAGAGATGAAAGATTACCGGTCAATCTCCTGTTGCAATGTTATCTACAAAGTCATCTCAAAGATAATTGCTAATAGGCTGAAGGTTACTCTTCCAGAGTTCATTGCTCTAAATCAGTCTGCTTTTGTGAAAGGTAGGTTGCTCATCGAGAATCTTCTTCTTGCAACAGAACTTGTCAAGGATTATCACCAGAATACAATCTCCTCCAGATGTGCTTTAAAGATAGACATTTCTAAAGTTTTCGACTCAGTTGAGTGGAGCTTCCTTCTTAAAACCTTGGAAGCAATGGATTTTCTGGCAAAAATTATTCATTGGATATCTCTCTGAATTACAACTCCTTCATTTTCTGTCCAAGTGAATGGGGAGCTAGCTGGGTACTTCCAAACTGAGAGGGGATTGCGTCAAGGATGTGCATTATCCCCGTATCTGTTGTTATTTGTATGACGTGTTATCAAAATTGCTAGACAAAGCTGCTGCAGATCGCCATCTTGGGTTTCATCCGAAGTGTAAGAATCTTGGACTTACCCACTTAAGCTTCGCGGATGACATTATGGTCTTCACTGATGGACGAGTACGATCATTCGAAAGCATTGTGGATGTCTTTAACTATTTGGTAAAGTTTCTGGGCTGAAGATAGGTATGGAAAAAACTACAATCTACTATGCTGGAATTTTGGACGTATCAATTCAAACTCTTGAGCAACAGTTTGCTTTTGGGTCAGGTAAATTGCCAGTGAGGTACCTGGGATTACCCCTGCTTTCTAAACGAATGGGTAAGTCTGATTACAGTATTCTGATCGAGAAAATAAGGCATCGTATTGGTCTTTGGACGAATAGATTTCTCTCCATACCCGGAAGGCTGCAACTTATAAAGTCAGTGCTGTTGAGTATTGTCAACTTTTGGATGGCTGGGTTTTTGTTACCAGGAGGATGCATCAAGTAGATCAACAGTATTTGCTCAGCATTTTTGTGGTCAGGTCCTGCTCTCAATTCTCGGAAGGCCAAGATTTCCTAGGAAATAGTACCTCGAGAAAAACGCGAAGGGGGACTGGGACTTAGATCCTTAAAAGAGGTGAATAATGTTTGTTGTTTGAAGTTGTTATGGCGCATCGTCTCTGGTCCTCCCTCTCTTTGGACCAAGTGGATTCACACCTATTTGATAAAGCGAGGAAACTTCTGGTCTATTCCTGATACAACTATAAATGGTTCTTGGATGTGGAGAAAACTGCTAAAACATCGAGCTAAGGCGAAAGATTTGCATAAGATGAAAGTTGGAGACGGACATGGAACCTCGTTCTGGTTTGATTCCCGGTCGCCTATGGGTAGACTACATGATCTCTTTGGGCCTCGAGGCTGTATCGACATGGGCATTCCAATAAACTCAACGGTTCATAAGGTAATGGCAAGCATGAGCAGGAGGCGTCACCGTCTTAATATTTATAATGAGCTTGAAAACCTTATTGCAGTACAAAGGGAGAAGATGACATTGATGGATGATCAACCACTTTGGAAACATGGTAGTGATAAATTCAAACCTGTTTTTGTGACGAAGCTGACTTGAGAACTAACCCGGAGACATGAGCCACCAGTCGCATGGTGGAAAGCGATATGGTTTCAGCATTGCACTCCGAAGTATGCCTTCCTACAATGGCTTACAATCAACGATCGGCTGTCAACGGGAAAGAGAATGCTCGCCTGGAACGCTAACTTGGACCCATCATGTGTCCTCTGCCATGCCCCCTTGGAATCTTGGGAGCATCTGTTCTTTGAATGTGCTTACTCGACAGAGGTCTGGTCACTCTTACTGTCTAGTCTGTTGCAGGAGAGATACACTACAAGATGGTCGGAATCGATGGAGCTAAGTATGGACACTAATCGAGGTCTACTTGAAATCTTCCTAACAAGGTACACTATCCAAGCCACGATATTTTTTCTGTGGAAAGAAAGGAATGAAAGGCGACATGGGGCTACACCTATCACGGCAGTAGCACTAGCAAAAACGGTGGATCGACATGTTCGAAATCGATGCTTGGCGTTTCGCCAACAAGGAAACTTCAAACTTGCAGGGGGCCTTTCTTTGTGGCTAGCCACAAGATGACATTTGTACTTTTTTTTTGGTTCTCACAGAAGTCATATAGTGTTCACTCTCCCATAAACACATGCACTAATTGTACAAATGGTATTTTCTTTTGAATAAATTTAACATATATTAAAAAAAAAAAAGAATAGAAAAAAATAGGCGATACACTTGGTGAACTCAAGTTTGCACCAACCAAATCACCCTTTAATTTGATCTTTCCTTCAAATATTCCCTTTTGAGACCTGGAAGATGAACGTTCATAATGTAATGCTCCCAGTCAATGCCTTTGATATCGAACTCAAACATCTCTCTCTCTTCCATTGACATCTCTTGAATAAGACTCCTTGTATTGGTGTCATCAAACCTAAGATATCAACCAAGAGACAGTAATCTAATAACTTTTTGTTTAATAAAATAACAAGTCCAAGTATGTTACTTACCGAGCTTGAAAGAACGTGTAAGGCTCATATGTTCTTGCTAGGGACACAAAATAGTCTAGTATCCTTCTTCCCCTGAAGCTCAATGTGGTTTGTGACTCTGCTTCTCCTCCTTCATTCTTAGTTCCCCTTTCCTGTTTTGCTATTATGTCGAAGACAGAGGAGGTGAAACCATCTAAAGAACTGTGGAACTGCCATCGCGCTAAGTCTATCACTGTCAATGGAAAGTCACACAGATGTTGATGAGCGAGGTCCATAAACTCGCCAGCTCGTAGGGGATGCGCATGAGATGAAGAAGTGACATTGTACACTTTGAGCTCGGAGTTTCCACAACCATGCTTTGCCGTTGCTGCTATTGTCGCATTCACAACCATATCAACAGGTATAATGTCTAGAAAAGATTGTGAATCTCCCCAGAAGCCACAAATTTGGCCTTTGCCATAGGCCAAGATCATTGGATCAGTCATCCTGTATTTTTATTAGCCAAATGAAAATATTAAATAAGAAAATCTTTGTCTTTAACAAAGAAAATCTTTTAACCTTATTCCTTGGAGCCAGCCAGGGAAAGGCTCCTTGTAAGAGCTTTCTATAATGCTAGGCCTTATGATCACTACAGGCACATCTTCTCGCATGGTTTGGATTAAACTCTCACCCATTGCTTTTGTGAACGTGTAAGTGTTTTCCCAGCCATATTGTTGAGCTCTAAAATAAAATTATATTGTTTCAGATTTTAGTAACATAATTAATAATGTGCAAAGAGTTAAATTTCCTCTTTCATCCTCACCTTTGGATACCAAGTTCTCTCAGCTTCTTGATTTCTCCACTACCTTGTAGCTTTCTTACAGCTTCTGAAGCTAGTTTCAGCTCATGTTCGATGTTCAAGTCGGAAGTTATGTTTTTTCCAAGGCAGAGAGGAGTCTCTAGTATTGTTCCCTCTTTCTTACCAGTCACATAAGCTATATAACAAATCAAAAAGATAAATAAAACGTATATCTAGGTCTTTACTAATCGGAACTTTTTTTTATTGACGATATATATAGTTTTTAAGAGTTCTAGTTTGGTTACAGAATAAGATTTTCGAATGAATGTAAAATTTATTCACTTGTGGTATATCTAGTGCATCAATTTAGAAAACATTTAAAGAATGAACCAATAAAACATGTGCTTTAACCTGTTTTAGCCAAAACATAAACTCATACCAGTTGAGAAATGGAGAAAAAAGTTTCAGTTTCTTGCAGTTCTTGGCAAAGCTCAAGAGCCGACCAGGTCCAAGAGCGTTGACATTTAAAGCAAGGTCGTATCTGTGTCAGTTTGCTTGGGTTAGAAGAAATGTTTGTCTGTTTGAAAACAAATAGAACAGAGAAAGAAGTAGAAACATAGTAAACACCTGTCGTCAAATGTTGTGCGACCTGCACAGCTTATAATGACATCAATCTCATCACTAATCTTGGCTGCTGTGTCAGATCTTATCCCGAGATTGTCTTCTCCAATGTCTCCAAGTATTGGAATCAACTTGTTTTTCATAAATGCTTCGTAGGAGCTCCCATGCATTTGCTTCAAATGATTGAACAGATCCGAGCTTACGATCTGTGTGGAACAAATGGATACAAATTTGCAGATATGAAAAAGGAAAGACAAAATTCCATAAAATACTCCAACTAGAATTTTCAAATCTTTTTAATACTCATTTTATTATCAAGTTTAATACCCAAACTAATTATTCCGGTCATTTTAATAAACTTACTTTTAAATTGTCTTCGTTTTAATATTCAAATTATAATTTTTAAATAAAAATATTAATAAGTTTCAAACAAAATTTTAAGAATCTTAAAAATTCAAAATAGAATCTTAAAAGTTGCTTATTTTATTTATGTTTTATGAGTGAAAGTAACTTAATTGTGGATAATCTTTAGAACTATAAATTAGTATTAGTTTCAAATTTCATTTTCTTTCTTTCTGAAATTTAAAACTAATTTTTTTATTTTATTTAGAATTAAAATTTTATGAATTTAAAAATTTTATCCAAAATTTTATATTTTTTTAGAGATTTTTCTATTTCGTTTGAAACTTAGATTAAAATAAACATAGCTTGAGTATTAAATGAACATATTTTAAATATAAGTGTATTAAGTTGATCAAAATAATTAATTTGGGTATTAAACCATGTAGAAATTTGTTTAACAAAATTTAATTAGAGTATTTTTATGGAATTTTTTGAAAAAGAAAATAAGAAAAAGAGTAAAGATGAGACTGGAAACAAAACCTCATCATGGAGTCTCTTGTTGGCTGATTCTTGATCCTTTGATTTGATCAAAATGAATATCTTCCCAATCTCAGGACTCGCCCTCAATAACTTCTCAATCAACACTATAAGTTTACAACAAAAAGAGTCAAAATTAATCAGTCTGAAAATCAGTTTACTTGGACAAGAAGAAAATTCTGTTTTTAGGGTTTGTCTTACCTTTACCAAGAAAACCCGTTGCACCGGTAAGAAGATAGGTTTTTCCCTTTAAGAAACGAACGATTCCAACTCCATCACTGACACTACTTGGTCCTAGCTCAGGCGACACAGCTTTCAACGAGGTTTCACGATAACAACAAGAAGTTTGGACTCTACGTGTCATCAACTGTGGCGAAGGACGAACCAAGAAGTGGTTCGGTCTGCCGCCGGAGAAAGAAGAGAAGAAGCTGACGCCATGCAATTTGACGGCGTTGCTTGTGGTGAGCAGATTTGTTTTCATTGCCATTTTTAGAAGTAGAAGTAAAAACTGAAGCTTTTAAGTTTTTTTTTTATGGAAAGCTTTTGTGTGAGAGACTGAGATTATATATAGAAAAATTACAAAAGAGTTAAATGCGGTTAGGTTTCCAGTAAGGTGTCACAGACCATAAATTTGTTTTATTGGGGGTCCAAGATTGACTGATCGGTAAGGAGTATGTTTTTAGCGTCCACCTGCAAAGGGTCAAGGACATATCTCAAACTGTTTCGCTACTTTAGGTAGTTGCTCCTATCGTGAATGATTGAGAATGTGCATGCCAGAAAATAATATTGACTCGTCGGTAAGGACGAAGGAGTATGGTCTATGTTACTGCAGCACGCAACTTGGTCGACACCTTTTTCACCAATTCCATTCTCTATAATTCGGACATTTTTTTTTAATTAGTTCAACGTCAACTAATAAGTAAATTTTTATATCTGTTTAATATTTCAAAACCATAATGTAGATATCATAAAAGAGGAGAATCTCTGCAATGAGTTATGTATCTTAGAAGAGATATTATACATGTATGTATGTACATGAAGCATATCTGAATATTTAAATACAAAAGATCGATCCTAGAATAACTATCGCATATTACTAGGCAGCTAGTTAAGATGAATCTCCAAACATGTGCAGTGTAGGAAAATTATGGAATTTCATGTTATCTTTTTATAAGATTTTTTTAATTACTCCTAAAAAAATAGAACTTAAAATCAGAAATTAAAAATTCCAACTAATTTTATTTTATTAATCAAAATATTCTAACAGACATAATTTAATAAATTTGTAATATTATGTATTTTAAAACTGTTCACATTCAAACTCAATAATATACACATTGGCTATAAAGAATTAGGACCCTTAGATCCAGGGTAATCTTTCTGCGGTGGCACTGTCGGCCCTGGGCTTCTAAACGAGCCATGAACATGTGTTCACTAAATTTTTACGATAACTAATTGATTTGATCGTTATCATATGATATCCCAAGATTCTTTCTTAAGAAGCAGTATGCATATTTTGAATATCCAGCTAAGTTGTTCTTTTTTTTTTAATTTTTTTTTACAAATAGTCAATTCAAGTTCTATAAAAAATCAAATAAATATAACACTATTTAAAATCGTGAAAAGGATGACTATTTCTCTAATGGTTTGTGTGTCTCGTTGAAGAAGATTATACAACATTACACATGTATATAGCATGAATCATATCTATATACTTATATATAAAAGATCGTCCAGAATAATTATCACTGATTTTATGGCAGCAAAATGATGTTAATCTATAAACATATGCTTACTCCACTTATGAAAACTATTTGTTTTTAATATGATATTCCAACACATAAAATCAATTAAAAAGGCTGGCAATCACATGTGAGAAAAGAAGATATTCGATCTTCCAAAATCCCTTTGAAATGATCTAAAACTGATTTGAAATGTAAAAATATACCTCATATATTCGATTAAATGCAAAAGTAACATAAAAGAGTGACAAAATTACTATTTACCTCTTCTAACCAAACAAAAAACCATGAATTTATTTTATGATTATATCCTTTAAATATTTATTTTTAACAGAAAGAAGTTTACAAGACGTAGATTTCCTAAGAAGTCTACATAGTAAAACTATAATGAAATCTGCATTGTAATTTGATCTAATAATTTCATTTTCCAAATGTATGCAGATAATTTATGTAAAATTTATTATAAATAAGAAATATAAAAAATGAGGTATATAAATTAGAATTTAATACAATTGAATAATTCAAAAGAATATGTTTTGGTTTGGCAACCATATGTTGGACAATGTGTTATGATTTGGTAACAAAAAGTTCAAAATTATATGTATCTTTAGGGTTAGACTTGAGATTTTATTTTATTTTTGTTTTATTTACTCCAGTTGACCTATAAGTATGTTCTGTAACTTATATTTACAATGTATTCATATTTAATAGATGATTAATTAAGAGTTTTTGGTTACCAAGTGGACATTTAGAATTTAAAATTTGTGGTTTAGAGTTTAGTAGACTTAAAATGAAGTTCGCTTGATTTCATGATATAGTAGAATTTCTTTTTCAGTCTACTAATATTGAATATAAAAAAAATTAAAATGATTTTAAATTAGTTTCCATGAATTACAAATCATTTAAATTATATATTAAAACTACCAAAACAATAAAGGAAGAAATTTGGGGAATTTTCATGTTTACCACGTTATTGGTACCAATTTTCATTTTTACCTTCATTAAAAAGACATTTTCATAAATATCATTTTTAAGAGATAATTTTTTTTAAAATTAATTAGAATCCTAAATTTTACATTCCTAAACTCTACCCCACCCTAGCCCACCCCTCAACTCTAAACCCTAAGTCTTAAATTAATTAACCCAATGGTTATAAGTGTGTTTTTCCCTCTTAAAAAATAAGGGTAAAAATGATTAAAGTAAACTTGAAAAGTGGTACTAGGAAAGTGGTATTTTTGACAATTTTCCAAAAAAATCTTTTAAATCTTATCTCATTTTCTCTCAAGGCTTTGTCTAATATTGTAAAAGCTTGAAATTTTTATCATTAAGGAAGTATTTCATCTTATATTTGTGTTTCTCTTGTTCATTAACATGATTAGCCTTGAATCTCATATGAGTTTATGGTTTCTCATGGAGATTAGTGTGTAGTCACCTTGTGATTCATGGATTAGGTAGATTAGGATGATTAATTGGATATTTAGGATGTCTCTTGCTTGCTTAACATTGTTCTATGCTTATTACGTGTTTTAATGTTAGATTAGCCTTGATCAAGTTGACTTAGAGCTTAAGTAATTTCAGGTCCGGAAGGTGTTCAATGAAATGCTTGAACCAACCTAATATTGTCTTTTACATGTCTAACCAATCACAATTGATTTAGAGATGTTTAATGGTTAGTAGAGTTGTGATTTATGCATGCTTGATTCTGTTAGACCAACGACAGTTGATGTTAATGCATGATTAACATATGGATTATTGTCACGACAGTGGATTAGTCTATTTAAATAAGATCTAGACCTATAGACGTGTTAATTCTTTTTTTTTGAATATCCTAGATTGAATCTCGATCACCTTATATCAATTATCTTTGCCCATGGATTCATCCTTAATATTTGATTAAAAGTTTAATTATTGCACTTATTTTTTATTTCTAGGATCTTAATTTGTTACTGATTATCTTTCTATTTGCTTAGATTAGGGAAGTTTGTGTATTTTTAGTATTATAGATCACTAGTTCCTTGTGGATTTAACCCTAAAGTGTTACAATGACATGACATTCTATTGTGACATTGTTTACATAATAGGTTAATTGGTGTGTATGTAAACGCAGAAATCAGTACACTTATTAGTTAACAACATAGTCAAACATAAAATTTGATAGTTTCATAATTATAACCTATAAATTTTTGAAATTCATTCAAGACCATTAGATTTACTAACTGTGAAAAAATAAAACCGTGAAATACCTTAGTGAATAATGCAAAATCTCACTTATAACAAATTTTCATACGTAGACTCCAAATGTATGCAGCATAGTAGTTTTTCTAGTCAATCTACATATGTAGACTATCATAGAAGTCTACCCTTTGAGTTACTTTTTGCAATTATAAAATTTTCAAGTTATTTTCTCTATCTGAAAAAATTGTGATTTATATGAGTGGATATCATATGCAGTCTATACTTTAAAATGCTAGTTTAAAGTTGACCAAAACTCACTCAATATTTAAATTTCAAGAGTAGACTTCCTATAGTCTACACATTTTTTAAAGAACTCATTTTTACAATTGACCAAGTTTGATTTTTTATGAGTAGATTTTAATGGAGGTTACCAAAATATAAAATTTATCTGAAGTTTACTCTGACACTAACATGAGAGTTTTTTGTTTGACCAAAATTAAATAGTAGACTTGATATATAGTCTACGTTTTTTTTAAAGATTAGTAGAAATCATATGAAGTCTACACTTTAATTAATTTTAGGACAATCTTTAAATATTTTAGTCAAACAAAAAAATTAACCTATTTTTGTAGAGTAGACTTCATACAAAATCTACTAAAAAGTCAAAGTTTTTGGTCAAATGCAAAATTGACTTCTTGCAGATTTTTAGCATAGTCTGTTTGATGCAACTTTCGATGAAGTATGCTATGATAAGTTAAAAGCTCGGTCTAATGCAAAACTAATCTCCTATACGTAGTCTTCTCCGTATGTCTATCGGCTTTTTGTTTTGTTTTCAAAGGTAATGACATAGACTTCTATTGAAGTCATTGTTGCAATAATATACGTTCAGTCAATTGCAAAACTAACATGTGCATTGACATACAGACTGCACAATAAACCTAGACATATATAAAAGTCTACTATAGAGACACAAATATAAATAGTAACAAAAACCATGTAAATAATGACATTTTCCGGTTTAAGCTTGTTTCAAACTTTTTCATCTTCCAAATTCCAAATGTGAGCAAAAAGAAGGTGTTTTGACAGCTCTTAGTGAAGAATAACCAAAATATGAAAAGATGTTAAGGGTTTTTATGATTTTTGTAATTTTTGAAAAGAAAAATTATAAGGTCATCGTGTAAATATTAGAAAAACCAAAATATTATATGAAAGATTATGGTAAAATATTATTAACAAAATATGAAGTTATATTTGTATTTGACTTTAATTCTTAAGTCATTTTTATAAAACCCCTTTATAAAATAGTAACAACTAAGAAACCGCTTGCTCCAAAAAACCGTTATTTGCTCTACCTACCGTTTACATCTCATATGATGTCTGTCAAATTTAGCAATGCTATAAAAGATAAAATCAATTATGCCGTTCATGGAAATAAATGTAGATTGTAGGTGGTTCACATGTTTTTTTTTTGAACATTAGGTGATTCACATGTTGATAAGTCTTTATTTATAAACTATAAAATTCACTTATTAGTGAACGCAATTCCTATAAATCATTGGAAGTTGAACAGAAAATCTGTCGGTGATAAAAAAAATTATTGAAAGTTGACAATGTGTGCTCCCAGTTGATGCCTCTGCCATCGATCCCAAGCATCTTAATTGAGCAACTCATCCGATATTCTCGTTGAATATCATGTGGTAAAATAAAAGAGTATCATGTGGTATGAAGAGAAGACATTAAGCCAACAATATTGTTTAAACAGTCGTATAGAAACTAAAGATATATATGTGCCAACGGCAAAACAATGGCCCAACATGGAAACTGTAGACCTTGCACAGATGATAGATGTTTTCTCTCTAGTTTCAGATGCTAAGTCACTGTATGATGGAGTGTCAAAATTTGCAGTGTCAATTTGGTATGAACAGCTCAAGAGCTCGATAAAATGTCTGAAAAAGAAAACTCAACATCTTTCAAAAGCATCCTCTACTATTGTGGAATGATTTTGGTGGATCTTTTAAGCCTCTTCTTAGATTATGTTTTGAGTTTCCCTCTTTAGGCACACCAAACTGTAAGTCTTTACTGTTCTAATTGTATTAAAGAAATATAGTTCAGTTCAGAAACTTTAAATGTAACATTAACATTCAACATTTCTCATTTTTTGGTTCGAGTGGATTATATATAGGTGATTCACATCCTGCAGTATAATGTAGATAAATATTTGATATTGATAAAACAAGAAAATTCATAAAGATAGGTGAGGTGATACAGTTATTTTAGAAATACAAAGCTCTTAAATCAAAGAAAGTTGGAAGCTGAAAAGAAAATATAAGCAGGTAATATTATTGAAAGTTGTCTCTTAAATCATTTTCTTTACCTGGATCTTCCACCAAAGACAACCCTTTTGATACCTGGAAGATGAACGTTGACAATGTAATTCTCCCAATCAATGCATCTCACATCGAACCCAAACATCTTTCTCTCTTCCATTGACATCTCCTGAAGCAGATTCCTTGTATTGGTGTCATCAAACCTGGTAGTATTAACTATTTTGGTTAGTAATCTGATTCTCTTTTCTTGCTTAATTAAAGTAACAAGTACAAATAATGTTATTTACCAAGCTTGAAAGAACAAGTAAGGCTGATATATTGCTACTAGGGACTCCATATACTTTAGCTTCCTCTTGCCCTTCATGCTCAATGTGGTATGTGGCTCTGCTTCTTCTTCTCCATCATTCTTGGTCTCTCTTTCTTGTTTTGCTATAGTGTTGGATACAGAGGAGGTGAAACTTTCTATGGAACTGTGGAATTTTATACGTTCTAAGTCTTCCTTTGTTTCTCTCAATGGAGAATCACGCAGATGTTGTCGCGAGAAGTCCATTAACTCACCAAGTCGCAGGGGGTTTGCGTGAGATGTTGAAGTGACATTGTAAAGTGTGAGCTCTGGTACATTACCACAACCGTGCTTTGCCATGGCTGCTATAGTTGCGTTCACAACCATATCAACAGGAATTATATCTAAGTAAGATTGATAATCTCCCAGCAAGTGAGGGATATGGTCTTTTCCATAGGCCAAGATTATAGGAGTACTCATCCTGTTGTATATTAAAAAAAGTTTGTTGAAACAAAAACATGCTCAGTTTCACTAAGATAGATTTTCATAATTTCACACATATTAAAACATACATAAAATTTGTATTATAAATACATCATATATTCATGTCATAATTATATGCAATTAAAAGAAACCAATAGTAAACCAATAATTAATTAAAATTATTATTGTTTAATAATAGAAGTCTTATATAAGAACACAAGAAAATCTATCTTTATCAAACAGTTTTTTTGTTCCAAAATATTTATCATTGTAGAGCAGAGGTGATACTATATAGGCTTTGACTAGTTAGCATTTTTATAATAAACAAAGGGTGAAAAATTATGACTCTAACTTATTCTATAAATTATCAATCAAGTAGAATTATATTTTTCTTAGTTACTGTTTAAATAGAAAAACATTCATTCTTAATCTCCTTTTCTTTTTTTTTCCTCGTTCACATTTAATATTTCCTCTCGTTTTCTTATATTTCTATCTTCTAATCTATAAATTACCAGCCACAGACAAAGTGTTTTTGTCTTGGGAAAAAAGAAGCCTAACCTTTTTCCTTGGAGCCAGCCAGGGAAAGGCTCTTTGTATGAACTTTCGATAATACTAGGCCTTATGATCACTATAGGGAGGTCTCCTCTTTGGCTGTGAATTACAGACTCACCCATGGCTTTTGTGAATGTGTAAGTGTTATCCCAGCCATAGTGTTGAGCTCTAGTTTCATAAGATAAAATTACAGATATTGGTACGTAAGATTAATGGGTAGAAATAAATTAAATGTTTCTCACTGATTCTCACCTTTCCATACCAAGTTCTTTCAATTTTTTGTCCTCTTCATTTCCATGGAACATTCTTACAGCTTCTGAAGCTAGTTTCAATTCAAATTCAATGTTCAAGTCGGAAGTTATGTTTCCTCCAATTGAGAGAGTAGTCTCTGGTACTTTATCTTCTTTCTTACCAGTCACGAAAGCTGTATATAACCAAAACAAAGACAAACAAACAGGTTACTTCTCTTAACAAAAACAGTGTTTTTTTTTTTTTGCCAAAATATATAAGCTTTTACCAGTTGAATAATGGAGAAAAAGTTTCAGTTTCTTGCAGTCCTTGGCAAAGCTCAAGAGCCGACCAGGTCCAAGTGCGTTGACACTTAATGCTGAGTCGTATCTATATTCGTTTGCGTGGGTTAGAAGCAAGTTTTTTTTTTCTTTTAAGAAAAACAAAAACAGAGTCAAAGAAAGAGTGAAACTACCTGTCGTCAAAAGTTGTGCGACCTCCACAGCTTATAATGACATCAATCTCATCACTAATCTTGGCTGCTATTTCAGAGTCGAGCCCTAGATTTTCTTGCGCAATATCTCCAGTTACTGGAATCAACTTGCTCTTCATGAAATCTTCATAAGAGCTACCGTGGATTTGCTTCAGAAGCTTGAACAGATCCGAGCTTATGATCTGTGTGGAACAGTTGGATATAATTAAAGAAACAAAAAAGAGTTTGAGTAAATCGACATGAAGATATTCAGATCTTGAAAACATTCCTGATAGTGAAAACAAACCTCATCATAGAGTCTCTTGTTAGCGCATTCTTGGTCACTGGATTTTATCAAAAGGAAGATCTTCCCAATCTCAGGACTTGCCCTTAACAATTTCTCAATCAGCGCTGCAAACAATTAACGAAAATCAGTAATTACTTGGGTAACAAGAATCTCGGTTTTAGGGTTTCTTTTACCTTTAGCAAGAAACCCTGTTGCACCAGTAATGAGATAGTTTCTGCCTTTTAAGAAACGGACGATTCCAACCCCGTCACTGACAATAGTTGTTTTTGTCTCATGCATCGTAACATGCGTCATAGGTTTCAACAACGTGTCAGCATAACGACAACAAGTTTGGACTCTACGAGTCGTCAGTGACAAACGACGAGCCAATAAGTGGTTAGGTTTTCTGGGGAAAGAGGAGACTAAGTTGACACCATTCACTCTGATGGCATTGCTGGTAGCTAAGAGATTAGTGATAGCCATTTTTAGTAACAAAAGGAATGATTTTTATTTAGTTTTATCTGGAGCCTTGGAGGGTGCTTGTGTGAGGATATATAGACAGTGGAAAAGCGACACGATGGGTTTAATTATTGGATCATTTTGTATAATGTATTGACATTTTGTTATTTAAGTTCATGTTGTCGCCTTGCGGAAAACAAGCTCTAGAAACATTAAAATACGTCTCTATTATTCAAATTTTAATATGTTAACAAAGAATTTCTAACATTCATTTTTATGAAGTCTTTGATCCAATCAGGTTCGTCAAATAGGATAGATTGTCTGGAAAATTATCAGTGATAATGGGCAAGCTAATGAATGGAATATAATATAAATACTAGATAGTGATTCATGCCGTGCTAAGAGATGAAATAGATGATTAGATTATTTATTTTATGTTTTACTAAGAAATTTGTAGTATAGCTCTTTTTTAGAGATAGGTATTCATATATCAGTTTGGATTCCGTGATCTATTCGGATTTTAAATTTTTAGAGCTATATCTTTAAATTTAATTCGGATATTTTCAATTTTTAGTTTAAATTTGGTTTAGATTTGGTTCAAATTATTGTGGGTTCGGTTTTGGGTTCGAGTTCAGTACCTATGCTAATTATGTAATTGCTTAACAAAAATCTAAATATACTAAGTCCTTAAAGTCAGAAATTAAAAATAATATAAAACATAAAAAATTTAGTAATGTAAGACTAAATACTTAAATTTACATAAAATTAGTTTCATTTAAAGATTAAAAATAATTAATATATATAACTATATAATTGTGATTTAGATCTTTTCTTTATCTAAAATATTTCATTTGGATCGGATTTGGATTTGGGTCTGGTTATCCGGATATTAAAATTTTAGAGCCATCTCAATACTTAATCAATTTTAGTTTGTGTTTAGTATTTCTTTCAAAAATTTCGGTTCGGTTCTTGATATTTTACCCAAAATTACGATCTTCTACTAATATTAAGAAGAATAAAATAAATGCAAAGAATATTTTGGACTTATTTTACATACATAATTATTAGACCATACTTTATAAATACCAATAAAAATGGTTGAACATCATATCAATATTTTTGGGCATATTACAAAATTGAGGTAGGCCGTAACCAATAATGTATAATTTCTTATATATTTATTTGGTAAATATAATAAAAACATGGCAATTGAGTGAAAGAGGCTAGGGTTATGTTAAAAATAATGTGATCTCTTCACTTGGCATCTAAATTTTGTTTTTAAACGATTTTGCAAATTTTCTTTCCTTTTAAATTTTTATGATATCTGATCCAATCAGGTTTTCTAACAGTCATTTAACAGTCATTTTTATGAATTTAACAAAGAATTTCTAACAGTCATTTTTATGAAGTCTTAGATCAACAGGTTCGTCAAATAGAATAGATCGTCTAGAAAACTATCAGTGATAATGGGCAAGCTAATGAATGGAATATAATATAAACACTAGATAGTGATTCGTGCCATGCTCGTGCTCCGATGTGAAATAGTTGATTAGATTATTATTTCTTTTAGGTTATACTAAGAAATTTGCTATATAGTGTTTTCTAGAGATAGGTATTCATATATCCGCTTGGATTCAGTTGATCTATTCGGATTTTAAATTTATAGAGTTATAAATTTAAATTTGATCCGAATATTTATAATTTTTTATTTGAATTTGATTTAGATTTGGTTCGAATCATTGCAGGTTCGGTTTGGGTTCGAGTTCAGTACCCGTGTTATTTTTCTTTAACAAAAATCTAAATATACTTAAGTCTTTAAAGTCAGAAAATAAAAATAATATAAAACATAAAAATTTGAACGATGTAAGATTAAATATTTAGATTTACATAAAATTAGTTCCTTTTAAATATTTAGATGGGGAACAAATAGATATTTTCAGTATTTTGAATAGTTTTTGTTACTTTTAGATATTTACTTGTGACTACTTTGATAGTTTTAGATATTTTCATATACTTGAATATCTAATAGATATAAAATTAAAAATAATTAATATATATATAAGTATATAATTGTTTTTTAGATATTTTATTTATCTAAAATTTAGTTTGGATCGGATTTGGATTTGGGTTTAGTTATCCGGATATTAAAATTTTAGATCCATCTAAATACTTAATCAATTTTAGTTTGTGTTTAGTATTACTTTCAAATCAACTTCGGTTCAATCTAGATATTTTACCCAGACTTACAATCTTCTACTAATATTAAGAAGATAAAATACACGCAAAACAATATTTTTGTTTATTTTAGATACATAATTATTGGACCATACTTTATAAATACCAATAAAAATGGTTGGACGTCGTGTCAATATTTTTGGGCATATTGCAAAATTGATGTAGTCTTTAACTAATAACATGTAGTTTCTTATATTATTTTTTGGTAAATATAATAACAACACGGCAACTGAGTGAAAGGGGCTAGGGTTGTGTCGAAAATAATGTGATCTCTTCACTCAGCACCTAAATTGTTTTTTCAAACGATTTTGCGAATTTTCTTTCCTTTTAAAGTTTTTACGATATCTAATTTTTTTACCAATTTGATTAAGTTTTTAATTTTTGGTCTGATATGAAAACTTTGTAAAGAAAAACAATATTTGGCTAAACTAAATATCTGAATTTGTGTGTGTGTTTTCACCTCAGTTTCCTTAATTCATAATCAAATATAATTGTATGTTGCTTTCGTGTACATAATCCTCAACCATGACCAAGTTCAGCAAGGTACAAAACTTTCAATTTCTAAAAAAATCTCATTCCAACATTTTAGTTGATACGATGATTTTGTAACTTTTTTCTTTCAACAGTGATAATATTCAAGAAGTTGCTCAGGGAAAACTCCAATTCACTAATGCAAATGTTAAAAAGGAACAAAAATAAGTTGATTAAAAAAATTAATGTATATATGAACACATTAAATTGTTTCCACTGGAGTTGAAAAATTAATATGTGAACACATTAGTTTTTAAATGATTGTGACTCGGCCTGCGCATTTCGGGTATCGGTTCGGTGGTTCAGGTATTTCGGGTATTAGGTAGTTCGGGTAGGGGGCTAGAAGATTCATTTACTACTTGGCTTATTTCTGTTGGTTTGGTTCGAGTAGTTTTGGGTTCAGTTTGGCTCGAATAGTAAAACTAAAAACTAAAAACATACTTGAGAAAAAAATGATTTCATTTGGCTGGTTCCGGTTCAGGTGGCTCAGGTTAAATATCTGATATTTTAGGTTAAATATCAAATAATGAAGATAATTCGAATAAAAATCTTGCATAATTCAGATTACTTTAGTATTTAGGATAAAAATATCTGGATACTTTTGGGTAGTTCGGTTACTTTACAATAATTTAGTTTTCTTCAACTACTTTTGGATACTTTTAATAGATTTTTAGATTATATATATATATATGTATATATATATATATTATATGTTTATGTAATTAATATTTTATATATTCGGGTACCGTTCAATTCCGGTTCTGTTCGATTATTTCGGATATAGAAATATAAGAACTATTCGGGTATTTGAGGGTTTCGGTCTGATTCTGGATTTGGGTATTTTGGTTTGGTTTTGGACCTTTGGTTTGCTTCTTTGGTTCCATTTTTTTTCCCAAACCTAATTTATACTACCACATCAACATTCTAATTTTTAGATGAATGTGAGACAGCCACGTGTCTATTAGTGTGTGAGCATCTATTATATTAAAACATAAGTACACTTAAAAATAAACCTTACTTCATGTTTAATATTACTCTCTATGCCACTGGCTTTTATGTCATATAACACTTTTACATAACCACCCTAATTGGATAGCATACCCAAAAATAATCTCTAAATCTCGCCAACCATAAATAATTGAGAAAATGGCTAGAATAGCATAGAAAAACTGTTATATTACTAGATCTATATAAATCTATTGAAAATAATAACAATTTTTATGGATCCCTAGTAAATTACAATAAAGACCGTTGTTTATTTTTTAATTGTGATTATTTTAATTAACAAATCCATGTCACCAATTTGTGTATTCATGTCGTTAATTTTTGTGGTCAAAAGAGTGAGAAGACAATCAACTGTCGTCATAATTCCGGTGGTAAAACAACTTTCTCTCTTCGTAACACACAATTTTCTCTCTTCGTAACACAATTTTCTCTCTTCATGAACCATTTAGTTGAGATTGTTGTTTATCGTCTCGAACTGTCTTCTCTGATATCTTCTTCGCCGAAATCTCTTCTCCGTAAGCGTTTCTACAAATCGTCTTCACCGCAATCGTATATACAAAATCATATTTTCCGGTATGTTGTGACTGAGTTTGATTTATATTGAGGTTGAGTAGTTTATAATGATGTGGCTGTGTTATTTTCCTGTTGAGGCTAAGTTAGTTTTCTATTGCAGATGAGCTATATATTATGTTGTGGTTGAGTTACTTTCTATTTATTATGTTGTGGCTGAGTTAGATTTATATTGCAGTTGAGTTATATATTATGTTGTGGCTGAGTATTTTTCTATTTCAGCTAAGTTATATATTATGTTGTGGTTGAGTTAGTTTTATATTGTGGTTGAGTTATATATGTGTTTTATGATCATATGGATGTTTCTAAGATCAATCACAAGATTAACCTCCAAGACTTTACGCTGAAGGGGCTTCTAATCTAAAAAATAAAGTGATTAGTCACAATATCCATATGGGAGAATTCTATCACGTTAAAGAAGCATTTAGCAGGATGTGTGGGAACACTTGAAGTAGTTTTCTATTGGAATAATTTATAAGCTACATGAACGCAAAAGTGTGTGGTCTGGTAGGATTGTACACTAACTACTATGTAGACAACTGTGAGTATATAATAAGGAGATATGGAGTCTCATTGGTGATGAACCTATCAGGTTAAGCTTACACGAATCTGGTGAGATCACTAGGTTAAATTTAGATCCAGTACCAATAGAAAGTTTTGAACCTAACCAATACAAAGCATTTTGGGAGGAGTTAAATCTTTCGCTTGGGATGGGACCCAAGTTAGATGAACTGAGGGCAGCATTAGAGTTCTGTTCGACCTGGATTTTTGAAAATCGTAAATTGTTAGGGCCATTACTTTTTTCAAGTATGGGACTTTATAATTTGCATCATAATTCCAGGAGACCATTTGAAAGTGCAAAAAGAGTATTTGACGATGAAACCATGATGACGTATCCATGGGGTCGGACTGCATATGAAGCTCTTGTTGACTCTATTAAGATGTTGAATTTGCAAGAAAGGTCATACACCATAAGCGGCTTAAAGCACGTGTTGTTGGTTTGGGTGTATGAATTTGTCACTTGCTTTGGATAGCATTTTGGGAGAGTGGTTGATGAGCAAGAAGTTCCGCTTTTTCAACATGGTGGAAAGCGTACACATTCAAGTTTTGCTACTGTTATCTCTGAGGAGATCAGAGATCATGGCGAGGTAAGATTTCACGTTTAATTATTACTTATTTGGTGATTGAGTTATGAGTATTTGATGATGGTTTAGTTTGTGTTTAAGTAATACTTTCAAATCAACTTCGATTCGTTCTAGATATTTTACCCATACTTACAATCTTCTACTAATATTAAAAAGATAAAACAAATGCAAAACAAATATTTTTTGTTTATTTTAAATACATAATTATTGGACCATACATTATAAATATCAATAAAAATGGTTGGGCACCGTATCAATATTTTTGGGAATATTGCAAAATTGATGTAGTCTCTAACCATTAATGTGTACTTTCTTATATATTTGTTTTGGTAAATATAATAAAAACACGGCAACTGAGTGAACGAGGCTAGGGTTGTGTTGAAAATAATCGGCACCTAAATTTTGTTTTAAACAACTTTGCAAATTTTCTTTCCTTTTAAAGATTTTATTTATCTGATTTTTTTCTACCAAATTGATTATGTTTTTAAATTTTGGTATGATATGAAAGTTTTATAAATAAAAAGAATAATTGGCTAAACTAAATATCCGACTTTGTGTGTGTATTTTCACCTCAGTTTCCTTAATTCATAATCAAATATAATTATTTTGTTGCCTTAGTGTACAAAATCCTCAACCATGGCCAAGTTCGGCAAGGTACAAAACTTTCAATTTCTAAAAAATCTCATTCCAACATTTTAGTTGATACGAATCGTAATGATTTTGTAAGTTTTTTTCTTTCAACAGTGATATTATTCAAGTTGCTGCTCGGGAAAAAACATCAATTCACTAATACAAATGTTAAATAGTAACTAAAATAAGTTGATTAAAAATTAGTGTATGAACACATTAAATTTTCTCCGCTGGAGTTAATAAAATTAATGTGTGAACACATTAAGTTTTAAATGATTATGAATAGGCATTGGCATTTCGGGTATCGGTTCGATTCGATTCAGGTATTTCAGGTAGGGGGCTAGAGGATCCATTTACTACTTGGCCTATTTTAGGTTCAGTTTGGTTTTTTGTTTCGGGTTCGGTTCGGATAGTAAAACTAAGAACCAGAAAATATCCAAGAAATATTGGTTTTCATTTGGCCGGTTCCGATTCTGTTAGTTCGGGATAAATATCATATATTTTAGGTTAAATATCAAATTATGAAGATAATTCAATAAAAATCTTGGATATTTCAGATTACTTTGGTATTTAGGATAATAATATATGGATGCTTTCGGATAGTTTGAATATTTTATAATAATTTAGTTTTCTTCAACTATTTTGGATACATTTAATATATTTTTAGATTATAACTATATATATTTAGTTATATTATATGTATATATAATTAATATTTTATATATCCGGTTCACGGTTTGGTTAAATTATTTTGGATATAGAAATATAGGAACCATTTAGGTATTTGAAGGTTTCGGTTCGATTATGGATTTGGGTATTTTGGTTCAGTTCCGATTCGCTTCTTCGGTTCCGGATTTTTTTGCCAGACCTAATTGTGATACTGCTACATCAGCGTTCTAACTTTTAGATGATTATGAGACTACCACGTGTATATTAGTGTGTGAGCATCTATTTCATTAAAACATAGGTACATTTTGAAAATAAACCTTCATGTTTAATATTACTCTTTATACCATTAACTTTTTTTGTCATTTAACACTTTCACATAACCACCCTAATTGGATAGCATACCCAAAAATAATCCTTGTATCTCTCCAACCATAAATAATTATTGGTTTAATCTCCCACTGCCGACATAATGAGATTTAATCATTTCAAATGAAATCGGAGCCAGTCCATTAGTTTGTATATAGTTTAAGATGTATACTCACAACCTTAAGTAGCTTTACAAAATACAAGGGCAGGTATATTTTGTGTTTTATTTTTTTATATAATTTGCATAAAGTTACATAACATATTTTTATCGTTAACGTTACATAGCGTAGTTTTTATGCAAACCGAGATTTTTGTGAACAAAAAAATATTCTCTGAGATGGTATGTGATCATGTTTGAAAGTGTAATATCGAGATGGTATGTGACCATACGATACGTAACCGTTGTTATGTGTGTATGAAAGGAGTCCCTAGAATATTGAAACTAAAAGGAAAATTATAAAATATTTATATTATTAATTAGTAGTTATATGTAAATAAATGGCAGTTTAAATATTTGGAGCATAACTTTTATCAACAGGTCATGTTGCTATTTTAATAGAATAGATTTTTCTATAATTTGCATAAAATTACATAACATATTTTTATGGTTAACGTTACATAGCGTATTTTTTATGCAAATCGAGATTTTTGTAAGCAAAAAAATATTTTTTGAGATGGTATGTGATCATGTTTGAAAGTGTAATATCGAGATGGTATGTGACCATGTTTGAAAGTGTTATATCGAGATGGTATGTGACCATACGATATGTAACCGTTGTTATGTGTGTATGAAAGGAGTCCCTAGAATATTGAAACTAAAAGGAAAGTTAGAAAATGTTTATATTATTAATTGGTAGTTATATGTAAATAAATGGCAGTTTAAATATTTGAACATAACTTTTATCAACTGGTCATGTTGCTATTTTAATAGAATAGATGACCAAACTACTAAAATATATATTATAAGAAATATGAGATATAAATAACAATTTAAAACAAGAAATTAGATTATCGCATCATATTTAAATTTTGAAAATATAATTATTTACAACTAATTATATGTTAATTGTTAAAATATATGTTATTAATTATATAAAAATTACTTATAAAAGTAAAATCAAACATCCATTTGGCCGAGTGGATCAAGCTCTAGTATTTATTACAAATATTTCTTTTTAATATATAGCGGATGTACAGTGCTTCAACAAATTTTTATCTTTTTATTTTTTGGGGGAGTTTGTGCTCTACGGTTATTTATCCTCTTAAAATAATATTCATTTTCAGTTTAGTCTCTATTATTATATATATTTTACAATCGCATCAATAATTTTTTATATATCATATTTTAGTATTTACTGCTATATTTTATGTACAAAATATTTTGATCAAAAATATTTTATTATCATTTTATATAATTTATAGTTATATTTGATTATTTATTATTATATTTTATCATAATATTTTATTTTAATATTTTTAAAATAGTATATTTTATTTAATTATGAAAATTTAATGATTATAATTAATTATTAATAAAATTAAAGATTAAAGTGTAAATTACAAATTCTTTAAAAATAAATTCGAGGATAACTATTCGACTAACCCTCTTTTATCTTTTTATTTTGGATGAACACTCTTGGAGAAACAACCTCTCATCTCTTTATTTTAAAAGTGTTTTCCTTCAAAATGAAAGTTCTAGTTGGAGATGCTCTTTCTTGACAATGTAAACTTTTTAATTAGTTAATTTAGAAAATATTATTAGAAATAGAATTAAAATCGGAAACATTTTAAACATACATATAATTTTATTAAAATTTTACTTTATTTTTAAAATCTTATTAATAAAGACACGTAGATGACAAAAAACCACGTAGTTTTTAGAACAAAAAGACACGTAATTTATAATTAGAATATCATCAATTTAAAATATTACAAATTCAAACTCAACAGAATTGGTTTGAAAAATCGTTAAGACTCCTATATGCGGAGTAAGCTTTGGGGCAATCATACTACGTTCGTCCTCCCTTCCAAACCGACAGTGAACATGTGGTCATTAAATCTTTTTGGGTCGAAAATATTAAATGTTCACTAATTAAACTTACGATTATTTATTGATTTATCATAATCTTTATCATATGATATTCCAATATTATTCATTAAACTAAACTATACATGTGGGCTCTAAATTGTGACCTAAAAAATAAGAATAGTAAATTCATTTTCTTTCTTTAACATTTACATAATTTATTAGGATTATTTATTGTATATGGTTCTTTGTTATATTTTTAATACTAAAGATTGTAGAACAATGTTTTTTATAAAACTGCTAAGAGATAATAAGTAATAAATATTTTGTTTACTTTAAATCATTTTTCTTTATTTTTGTTATTTATTTAAATGATAACCAGTTAGAACTGCAATAACTTCGGAATGCGGAGTGAACACCGGGACTGACACACTATTGTTCACTAAACTGAAAAATTATTGGCTTAACCTTTATCATATGATATTCCAATATTCTTCCTTAAACTAAACATGTTTTAAATACCCAACCTGATTTTAAAATGCTACCATAATTGGATTAACTCTTGTGATTCATGTTCTCTATAGTCACCGTTGTTTTGTTGGGAGGTTTGCAGGATTTGTTAGATCTGTCGAGTTTCATTAGGTTTTATTAGATTCATCGATTTTATCAATTTTGTTGAGTTTGTTGGTTTAATTCAGAACATTGGTTTCATTAGATCATACGTTTACAGTTCGTAAGCAGGACTGGCTCATAAGAGAGACAAGAGGTGTAATGACTTTATTTGAGCCGTATCTCTCTATATCCTAATTAGCGATTGCAATTCATAATTTATATAATATAGAAAAATAGATTAAAAATTTAAAACAATTTACAAAGAATTTTTTTTTTTTAAATATTACAAATTTGAAAATATAAATTTTAAGACTGTATTTATATAAAAAGGATCCATAAATCATGTACGTAATATTAAATTGTGACAAAGAGAAGTATTCCTGTAACGATTTTCGTGGCTCTGATAAAAAGATTACACATGTAACTTATGCATATCTAATACTTAAATACAAAAGGTCGTCTGGAAGAATTATTAGTGTTCATACGGAAGCTAACAGATGTGAACCCCTAAACATAAGCTAACACAGCTTACGAAAACTAATTGATTTTAGATGACATTCCAACACAGACTTAATTAAAATGGTTAAAACTCACATGCGAGAACAGAGGAGCCATGAGCTTCAAAATATGCCTTTTGGTACTCATTATTTTTTCTGACTACCGCTCAGATCTCGCATGATAGAGTTTGGCAAGGCTTCAAGATCTTCAGTGACTGCTGGCTTATTTGTAAAAAAAAAGAGAGAGTACATTATGAAGAAGGGAAGTCAGAGCCTAACATGTTCAAATAAAAAAGTTAGAGCCGATAACATAAATTAAAAACATAACCATGAAAACCGAGATATTATTTGATATATGTATACAATATTTTCCATTTTACGCTTTTCACTTTTCTCTTTTAACTTTAATTATCTGTAATAGCCTACAAATATTTATTCACATTTTTATATACCTATAAAAACATAGTTTTTTATATGGCATATTTTGAATTTTTGTAAAAATACATATTGTAGGACTCGTCTCCCTCAAAACTGACCGGGATTCAAAAGGAGGGCTTAGTGACACACTATTACGCCAAAAGACAAGTTAACACGTCCCGCCAATGGACGTAATTGCACCAGATGCGTTCCTTTATGTTTAAATCCACCAATCCAACCGATATATCTCGCATTTCTATTCCTAGTCCTACAAGAGGGAGAAAATGGAAAAGGAGAAGAGAGTATATGAATAAATGGATAACTCAGTGAGATGAATTCTATACCAGTCTCTCCGCATGGCCACCATATAGCTCAATGCAGAACGAGTAGTGACTGGTTGCTCCATCATTCATACGACTCATTACTTTAACATTCCACTTTACTTTACAGAAATGCTTACCACTTTAAAATTCTACAAATTTCATAACATATCACAAATCATATTTTCATAACTCCATAATTCATTCCACAACTCCATAATTCATCACATTTCCACAACTCCATAATTCATCACATTCCCACATATTTCACATTTCCACACATTTCACATCTCATTACACTTGTCACGGTAAACTCGTGACGGTCCAGTGGCTACAACCACGCCTCCACACGGAGGAACCTATCGCAGCCCTCGATGCCACACTACCTCTCGCTTACGCCGGCGGCCCTGTGGTGGGTACAACCACTCCCACACACAGCGGAACCTAGGATACAACCACGCCTCCGTGGGGCGGAATACTAAGCACAACCATTACCAGTCACATACAACACGTAGTCCCTTCCTAGTGTTCATTCGTCTATTTGGTTCACTTCTATCAACCTAGTCGTTCAGTTCTTTCTAACAACCTAGTCGTTCAGTTCTTTCTAACAACCAAGTCGCAATTGGTTCGTAAACGATCATCAAACAATAGCGCAATATATTACTCACATCAACACAATCAGTCCATTAAGTTCCTTTAACAGTGTGAGCATTCTTATGCAGTATGTCGTATGCATCTAGCAACCGTTATGATCTACCACCCTAACGAACAATCAAGACTAGTCAAACCTAATACAACATCAAACGATATAAGAGGTCAAGAGAAGAAATTGATTTCGAAACCAATTATTTGATATATTTATACACTATATATTCCATTTTACCCTTCTCACTTTTCTCTTTTAACTTTAATTATCTCTAATAGCCTACAAGTAATTATTCACATTTCTTACATACGTATAAAACATAGTTTTTTCTTTCTTTATATGGCATATTTTGAATTTTTGTAAAAATACATATTGTATGACTCGTCTCCCGGGGTTCAGAGGGAGGACTTAGGAACACACGATTATGCCAAAAGACAAGCTAACACGTCTGCCAATGGACCTAGTTGCACCAGATGCGTTCCTTTATGTTTAATCCACCAATCCAACTGAAATATCTCGCACTTCTATTCTTAGTCCTGCAAGAGAAAGAAAATGGAAAAGAAGAAGAGAGCATGAATAAATGAATTACTCAGTGAGATAGATTTTATACTAGTCTCTCTGCATGACCACCCATATAGCTCAGTGCAAAACGCGGACTGACTGGTTGCTCCATCATTCATACGACTCATTACTTTAACATTCCACTTTACTTTACAGATATGATTACCACTTTACAATTCTAAAAATTTCATAACATATCACAAATTTCATTTTCACAACTCCATAATTCATCACATTCAATGCAAAACTTTAAATAAATATTCATTTTAACACTATTGTATTAGTGTATTAATAAGAGAAAAAAATATACTATCAAAAGACCCATTCAAAAACTTTTCACAAAATAAGTTAAACAATATAGCTGGTTACATAAACCTTGGTAGTTAATATATGAGAAATTATGGCTCATAACTATAACAAACACATAAATTTTAAAATTAAACATAAAAAAAGATGTATATTTATATAATATTGCCATATTACCCTTTATCTCTTTCTGCTCTCTTTTTATTTAACTTTATGAGTTTAATACTTACTTATTCAATTTTCTTATTTATCTATTAAAACCTTTTTTGTATATGCCAGATTTTAATTTTTTTAAAAACCAAACATATATTTATAAAATTGAATATATGAAATTATAAACATATGTTTTTGTTATACTCTATTTACAAATAGTAGAATAGAATTGTAACAATAAAATCTCTCTCCCTCCCTCTATCCCTCCTCTTTATTTCTTTATCTTTTCCGGAAAACTTGAAAGCTCAGCGTCATCTGAATAGGGTTCCTGGTTTGAGCTTGAAAAATGTCGGTGTCATCAAACCCAAAAACTAGTCGTCGGTATCATGCAAGTGAATCAAGTATTTCACTATGTACCTCTATTTTTATTAGTTCTAAATAATAAATCATGTAATGAGTTATGTGAAGGCAACAGAAAATGTCATTGTGGGGAGAAAAGAGGACTTCCGGAAACATGTCATTGTGGCAAAGAAGCCGTGATTAGAACATCTGGAACAACTAAAAACCCTAACCGCCTCCGCCTATCTGTGTTGTGGGGTATCCTTCCGGATTGTCTCCCTACTGACTTCTCCAATGGCATCTCGGCTTTTTTTTGTGGTTTCGACAGCGATTAAGCTTTGCCTAACGGATGGCCAATAGCTGATCTCTTAACCTTTATTTAGCCTTAAATTTTTCACCATGAATCAGTTTAAGCCTAACCTTGTGTTTAAGAATCTTTTTTTATCTTTTGGGGGGGTTCTTAGATAGTTTATTGCTAAGTCTTAGCAGCTTTAGATTCAAGTTTTTCTTGTACCTCAATGTCATTTCTATGAAATGAATTCATATTTTGACAAAAAAATAAAAATTCTAAGAAGATCTTCCATTTTTGTTCGAATAGATCCAAATGATAAGTATTTAATCTGAAACGTTTTGTTCATCCGCCAATTTGAAATGTTGAGATTGAGTTATGTTTGTATTGTTGA
This sequence comes from Moricandia arvensis, assembly GCA_905132765.1. Taxonomy (NCBI): domain Eukaryota; kingdom Viridiplantae; phylum Streptophyta; class Magnoliopsida; order Brassicales; family Brassicaceae; genus Moricandia; species Moricandia arvensis. The sequence goes on from CAJHQP010003658.1 coordinate 57,513, forward strand.
AGGAAAAAAAACTATCTTTTCAAATGGATCGACACTCCAACACAACTCCAAAACATGTTCACTTTTCCTTCTAAACCGACAGTGAACATGTTGTGTTCACTAAACTTTTTTGGTCAAAAATGTTACATGTTCATTGAACCTACGCTAACTTATCGATTTAAATTACAAAAAGTGTTTGGTATTTAAACATGTATTCAAGGTACAATACCCGAATATTCCAGTATTGTTCCTTGGACTAAATTATACATGTTTTAAATACCAAACTTTATATGTAATTAAGTGCTCAAACGCTTACCATAATTTGATTTGAGAACTATTGTAGTTAATGTTCTACATAGTTATTGTCGTTTTAATTCACGTCATGCTGTGTCAGATCTATCGCTATTCAACATGTTTTATTGGGTTTATCGATTTTATTGGTTTTCTCGAGTTTATTGATTTCGAACATTAGTTTTGTTGGATCGTAATTATGTTTACAACAAAAGGAGAGGTGAAATGATTTTGGGAATGTATCTCTCTGTATCCTAGTAATTAAAATTCATGATTTATGTAATATACAAACTATTAGAAAATTAAACTAAAAGAATTAAAAAAATATTTTATAAGTATGTATTTTTGATTAAAGAATTTACGTACAGAAATATCTTAGGATATCCCTAAAATTATTATCACAAAATAGCTATTAAGGAGAAAAAAATAATCAAAATAAATTTTATTAATTAATATATATTTATATATATATATATAATTTTATGGTTAACTATCTAGACTTAGGGTTGAAAATTATTGGTGAGGTTTTGGAGATGAGTTTAATAATTTTTTTAACAAAATATTAAAATTTTAGAATAAAAATATTATTTCAATCATTTTCTTCCTTGAAAGTTGTTTTAATGACAAAAAATTTTAAGACACTATTTGAGGGCATTGCCCATTTACAAATGCAATATTTTTATTTTCTTATAAAATGAATTAGTACAAATTTTTAAAATATAAGTTTTAAGAACATGATTTATATTAAAAATCAATGATCATGTGTGCAATATAAAATTTTTGACAGGGAGAAAGATTCCTGTAATGATTTTAGTTGCTCTTATAATAAATAAGATTACACATGTACGATGAAGCATTTATAAATATACTTATATATATAAAAGGTCGTCTGGAATAGTTATTACTGATTTTACGGAAGATCTGGTGTGAACCCCTAAATATATGATAACTACACTTATGAAAACTAATTGATTTGGTCTTTTTATATGACATTTCAACACATAAACTCAATTAAACTGGTTGGAACTCACATGTGAGAACAGAGGAGCCATGAGCTTCCAAATATGCCTTTTGGTACTCAATGTCATAAAATAAAAACCATTATTTGTGTTACTACCGCTCATATCTCACATGACGTCTGTAGAATTTAGCACGGCTACCCATAAGATAAAATCATTTATGCCGTTCATGGAGACATATGATATCTGCAATGATCATTAAATGGGTTGCATTTAACTTTGGTTTGGGTCATTAACCAACCAAAGCCCTTTTGTTTGACGGAATTAGCCCTAACACAGATAATATTTGAGAATTCAACCCAAAAAAGTACGAACTTTGCACGAATTGCCAAATAAAACATGAACTCGAAGCTGACCAAAAAAATATTGTACTTTCTTTGACTTTTTAACTTTATTTGAGAACTTATCACTGACTCGCCATTTTAGCACACCGTGATCTTACAGTGTGTAGGCCGTTATTTTAGCGTTAAATATCGATGTTAAGTGAAACAACGTCGTTTTTTGTACATTGAAATGACCTCGTTTTGTGTACATTGAAATGACGTCGTTTGTGTGCATTTAAAACGAAAAACATGTTTAACTCAGGAATCGAACTCAAGAACTCCAAGCCAAACAACATGGTCTTTTACCACTATGCCAACGACACTTCTTGTGAAATCTCTAACATTTCTTTTAATTGAGTATTCAAAAAATCTTTAAAAACCTTAAAATTTTACAAACTAGAGCCGGCCCGCCCTACGGGCGGGTTTTACTTTACATGAAATGTAGCTTATTATTTTTCGGATTGTTTTGTGGTTTGTACAATAGGCCTGCATCAAGAAGATGTGTATGATGGTGTTTTGTAGATTGTAGGACATTTTAGGAGATGTGAATTTTAAAAGGTTTTGTTTTTAAATTTTTTGGTGTGTGACACTATAATTTCAGGCGTTTATGGGTTTAGCACAGTGCAACAAATTGATATCTTTGTATTGTCGTAGTTTTCGTGATATGTAGATCTCATTATTTGTTTATGGATTATATTTTCGATTCCTGTTAAGTATTGGCTCGTAAATTGTTATTGTGACATCCAGGGTGGGGCCATGATCATGGAATGGTTGATGATGGGTGTTTTGGTGGTCAGTTTAGCAAGCTAGGTACTCGCAATCTTGTTTGTTATTTGCCAAATAACAAAAAAAAAAGATTTGTAGGAAGACTCTAGAGAGATAGGAAAAGGGAGGTTTGATAAAAAAAAGTAGATAGGTAAAAGGGAAAATTATATTTATCTACTACCTTTACATTATCTACCTTCTTATTCGAGACGCTTAAAATTCTGAGCGAAGACCGAAAAGGGGTTGCATAATTATCCAAAACAATGTTGGAATGGAAAAAAAACTATTTGAGATCGTGAGCTATACAGTCAGGGAATACATCATGATGATAAAAAGAAGAGTATATATGTTCAGCTCATTATCTTTATTTCCTTACGACATACGTCTTATTTTTGTTTCAGTGTTTAAATTATCATTTTATAGCCATACATTTTTTGGAATACATGTTTTGCTGAGTAAGTATAACGAATCTAGGAACATAAGTCACTTATAAATTGGACTAAGTGGTTGAATGACTCTGGATTAAAATCACCATTTGATTATACTTGGAACTTAATTTATAAGATAGTCCGAAGAAAACACAACAGAGAGTAGGGAGAACATGGATAGTGATTCATAAGCATTTTCAAACAGGCATTAATGTGACCAGATCCAGCATACTCTTCACCTTGGCAGATGTTGTGGTCTGAGCTTTTTTCAGTATGAGACCAGTTGAAGTTGCTGCCAGAGTTGTTCTCCTTCTCATTCCCACCTCCAAACATCTTCTCTAAGAGAGAAACTGATCCCAAGCATGTGATCTCCAGGGTCCAAGATGTAGCACCATCCTTTTTTCTGGTTTGATACGATCACTTTTCCAGAGCAAATAAATTCAATGGACTGCATGTATAAATTATTAAACAGAGTTCAGAAAATTGCTGGAGACAAACATATTATAGTTTGAAACTGTACTTGAGGCTGAGCAGTGATGATAAATTGGTTAAGCTCCGCTATTTGACAGGCTCAAACTTTGCAAAGCCCCTCAACAAAGAAGCTGCTGATGTGTTCCCATTATCATTTGTGAAGAAACTGTATTAGTAGTGAGTGTCCCGTGAGAGTGTGTGAGATAAGTCACGTAGCAGTACGTTTCTAGATGTATCCGTCTCCTTGTCATAGTGAGTCCCTGATGTGGCATTTAGAAAAATCTTCCTGGAGATAGGGTGTCAGGCTTTGCAAAAGAATCATGGTGGACATCATTTTACGAAAACATAATCGGGTTTCACAACAGTATGAAAGAATACCTCCCACACTCTTGGGATTAAAGTTTTTTGCAACAAACACTCGTAGATCCACCCTAAAGCTTTCAAGCTTTGTGAAACCTCACAGCTTGATAGTGTAACACACTCAAGGTGAGAGACACTTCACTACAAAAAAAATGCGGACCAAATCCTCAATGTGTTAAGAAAGTGGTGTTATCAATTATAAAGGTGTAGAAACCTATATAAGAAAGTAATAGATATCTATCTAATTTTATGGTTGCCATAACACGATCTTTGTCTTTTGGAGGATCGCTCACCAGTTATATATGGCCTAAGATGAACATTTAAAAAAATAAAACTGCTTTGAATGATGAGTGAGTTTAAGCCAAAAAATAATAATAATAAGGTTACCGTGTTTGTTGGACGTAGACGGTGGCTTACATGAGTGTCAGCTACAATACAAAGAACACAGTGAAACGAAATTAACAAAGGAAACCAAAGAAAGATCTCAGAAATATGAACATAGTCTGTTTTATTTTCGAAAGTCGATAAATATGTGAGTTTTAAAGCCGAGAATACCTTGGAGTCACATTCAAATCAAGAAGTAGCATATCCACAGACATCAGTTCATCACCTCGCCTGATGTTCCTTGCCTCACAGAAACGCAATAACCTAACCTCCACCATGGAAGAACATCTACCTGACTTCAAATCAGAAAGGAAAACTCGGGCATTAGTCATTTTTCAGAAAAAGGAGATTATTTTTCTTAATAGATTGATAGGATGCTATAGATGGTAGAGATGCTAACCTTTTTATAGTGGAACCACCAACGCCTTTGATGAGCTAAAGTTGAGATGAAGAGAGATCATAAAGGTGGATGTAAAGAGGGAATTCAATGGCAACGTTTCCGTAACCGATTGATTATTTGATCAGTAGGAAGAAGATGAACAGTTCGTTGGAAACTATAGAGTCGATACGGCGCCGACTGATTGCTGGATCAGGAGGAAGAATACCCAGTTTCGATGGAAACCCTAAATCGCCTACGGCGAAGATGAGAGAGAGTTAAAAGACAAAATAAAAAACGCACCGTTTCACAATACTTCATATCACGTTTTAATAAAAATAGCCTATGGGCTTAATAATGCAGAATGGTCAAACAAAATAAGAAGGTAGGCCCAACGGATTGCAGAAGAAAAAAGAATGGTACGGAGCGCGTTTTATGCACTGGACACGTGGCAGCACGGCAATTCTTGACTTTATGCGGTGGCATCTGATGTGGAGGGTCCTGGAAGGAGAAAACACTCCTTTATATAAATAGATTCTAAAATTAGAAATGTTTTAAAAATATTAAAATAAAAAATAAATGACAAATAAATTTTATTTTTTTTGCTACAATTAATTACAAAATTCATAAAAATTTTAAAAAATCCAAAAATGCGAAAAAACTAATGATTAAAAAGATGACAAAAAATAATGATTAAAATAATTTAAAAAATATTTTTATAAAAATTAATATATCTAAGATCATTTGTGTATTTTATCTTAAATATATTAATCATACGAAAAATATAGTGTGATAAATTTAATTTTGTATATTATCTTACATGCATTCATTTATATAAGAATTTTCAAATTATTTTAATTATTAATTTTAATTTTTTGCATTTGAAATTTTTAGCTTTTTTATTTTTATTTTTTTGAAAGTTTTTTCGTTTTTTATAAATTAATATATTTGAGATAAAATAGATTCATTAATTTATATAAAAATAGGTTTCAATTTTTTTAATCATTAGATTAAATTCGTTGCATTTCTTTGAATTATTTTAGATTATTTGAATTTTTTAATGTTTTGTTTTAAAAAAACAAATATTTGTAATTTCAATTATAATTTTACTTTTTCAGAATTTTCCTGAATTTTTAAGATTTTTTGGAATTTTTAAAATAGAATTTAGATTTTTGAGATTTTTTGATACTCAATTAAAGAAGACATGTTAGAGATTTCCTTAAAAGTGTCACTAGCACAGTGGCAAGAAACCTAGTTATTTGACTACGAGTTCTCAAGTTCGACGCGAATGAAAAACATTTTTTTGATAATAAAAACAGATAAAACGACGTCGTTTCATCCCATCTCAAAACAACGTCGTTTTATCCCATCTCAAAACAACGTCGTTTTACTTAACGACATTTACAAACGTCTTGTAGTCATTCTGTCAAGTTTATTAACTGCGTGTTTAATTGGCGAGTCAACGATAACTTACTGATTAAAGTTTACAAGTCAAATATAGTTGAGTGTTTTTTTGACCAGTCAATATGTTCGTGTTTGTTTTGGCAATTCATGTAAAGTTTGAGTTTTTTTTTGGTCGAATTCCCGAAAATATTTAAGGGGTTTTTAAGCTGCAGCAGATAAAGCAATTTATCAAAATTTATGTGTCTATAGGTCATATTACATTTGAGGTTGCATGTCGTTAACGTTTTTATACACTATTTAGTGTTCGAACATAGGCTTGTCAACTTATAGAAGAAAATATAGTTCAGGTCAAGAATTGGAAATGTAACCCCAAATATATTCACTTTTTAGGTCGAGTGGAATTTAGGTGGTTAACGTTGGTTAATCTAGAACATTAAGAAGGATAGTTGGTACACAGCGAACACAGAGCGCAACAAAATTACTGAAAGTTGGAGTATTTTGAGTATTTTGCTTTTTTTTTTTGTCGATCATTTATATTAAAAGGCTTAAAAGGCCATATTACAAGAAATGTCCGAGTCAGAAAATAAACCCTAAACATTGTAAGCTTAAGAATGGCCCATACAATAAGAAAAGATCAGTTCGAAACGAAGGCCAAACACGGTGTCAATAACTTTAGGGTTTAGATGACGTCACTCACGAGGCTCCAAGACTCCTGGTACAGAATCAGCGGCAATACCTTTTGTGAGCTTCATTTCTAGGCTCTCGACTCGAAAACTGCAGATTCACCTTTTATTTTTCAACAGATTGATGATAGACTGAATCGCAGGATTATAAGCTCGCAGGACGATTAGAATTGAACACTCTTTGGCGCACCACCTAACACGGCGAAGAGACAACCACTCTACATGTTCAAAAAACAGGTCAATCTGAATCTCTTGAAATGTCTTTCTTATGAGATACTCCGCTCCAAACAAACTAAATAGAGAAAGCATAAACTAACTCTCCAAAGAGAAAATATCAAGCACTAGCAGAAATAAAATAGCAGAGAGATCTATCAAACAATCCAATAACATAGCTTCATGTCTGAAGATCAAAAAGCGAAAAAGAAACAAAACAAAGAGAAACCAAATACTGTTAGATATTTTAATGCGGAAGTGTGTTAGTCCAGTTTAACAATGAACACAATTTGATACAATCTGGAATTGAATTCAAGAGTCGGGATGA
>CAJHQP010003659.1:0-64512 GCA_905132765.1 Moricandia arvensis
AAGCATTAATTATACAAAAAGGAGTTTCTTATTTCTTAAAACTTTTCAACTGACAATCGTTTTTTTTCTTCTTTTTCTATCTTTTCTTTTCTTTTTCTGTTTATTGGGTTTCTTTATTTTAATTCTGAAAAACGAATGAAAACTTATTAATAATTGAATGTTTCTTTTGGATTTAAATATAAATGATGGTGTATTACTGTTTGAGGAAGTGGGTGTGTTGTGCGAATTATTTTTTCTTCTTTTACCGACACTTCTCTAAAAAGGTCGGTTCATGCTTCCCCCAGATGCTCCTTATGCCAAACGTTGGATTAAAGATTATAACACCCGTAACCAATGTACAAGTACAATAGATAACTTTTTGCTATTATATTAGAGATCCCTAGTTCTAATAATCGTGAAACTAATATTCTTTTTGTTTTAACATAATACATAGTTACAATTTTTCGTATATATTAATAAATACATAATTTCAATGATTTGTTTTTTCATAAGTGAAAATACATAACTTAATACAATATATTTTTATCAAAATTATGTAAATAAGCTACATTTATAATATTTAGATCAAATAAATAAATTTAAAAATTATTTAAAAAATAATAAATAAATTAGACAGCCACCTAAGCGGTCAGACGGTCATTTAGGTGGCTAAAATGTCATTTAGGCGGTTTAAACAGACTAAAATCGGACATTCGTTTTTAAACCGATTTGGCATCAATCGAGAAGGATGAGTGGCGCCTAACGCATAGACAACCGCCTAAACAACCGTTTTTTAAAACATGGGTTTTAACTAATAAAAAATTCAGACAATCAAGTTTTTTGAAGATTGTAATTAATCATTATTATTTGATAAAAAATACATTGAAAATATAAATATATATATACATTTGGAACAATTTTTTTTCTAAAACATGTAATTTTATGAAACAGATGAAGTATTACATGTTATGATTTTGGGTTTGAGAAAATCATGAATTTCCGTTCCAAACCTTTTAGTATTAAAAAAAATCTACATAACTTTTCTTAATTTTAGTGATAAGTTCTTTAATATGTTTAGACTACCACGAATTTGTGATTTGATTTTTTTCTAATAATTTAATAATAGTAGTAAACATAACTGATTAGACAAGTTGTTAGAGTTGTTTATTTGTAGAACAACTATTACTTATTAATGACTGTTAGATTTCGAGGAAAGCAACATTAATGGTTCGCCAAACGAAACCGCGCCACGATATGATCATTTGTTGCTAGACTCTAACGGCAATGTATGCACCATGCTTGGTAGGAACAAACCGATCACTTTTCATCAGGCGCAACAATCGGTTCAAGACCCTTTATTTACCTAAATCTGATAAACAAAATATGAAAAAGTTGAACTGAATGTAAAACTGTATCCATTTCTAAAAAATAGTTTCTTACATCTAATGTAAATATGAAACTGAATGAAAGCTAATACTTAAAATTTCGAAAATTATACTTTTGAATACGGCTGATTCCTTCATAATTCCTTTGCCAACTAGACTCTCTGGACTCTGCTTACAAGTAGTCCCAAACTCTGATCTTTGTTTGTAGATGACACAATGAAGTGCAAATATAATAAGTTAGTAACTAGCTCTATCTACTAGTATAAAGCTAGTTAGGTTACTGAAATTGGAAGTTGTGAAGTTTTCGGGCCAATAATCTACTCAAACAGGGTTGGGTTTAAAGTTCAAACAAGAATCCGTTGAGGTAACTGTTATATGCTTGTCAAAGCACATTGTGCATCAGTCAAATTCACTTCAAAAGGGTGTATTTGGAGAATTGTAAGTATTTAAGATGGATGCTTTCTTCTTTGAATTTAATAGAGAACCTTATAAAAGTCTCACCAATTCACAAGTTTGGTTTAGATCTAAGCTTGCCAAAAATTCAACAAAATTTTGAAGTGATAATCATCATTAGAGGGTAAGCATTCACTATTAGCCTATCAGGAAAATCTTTGTCAAGTTAGAGTTTGTTTAATAAATATAGGAACCACGCTTTTTAACAAAGATAATTCAACAAAGGATCTAAAAAAGTCTCAGTTTTCTCCTTTATATCTCTCTCTATATTTTTTGCCGGTAAAAGCACATTAACCTATTGTTTAAAGTTTAAATGTTTCTACACTTAAGTTTGGGATTCGAATTTTAGACTATGTAAATTTTTGCAGATTATAGGATGCAAGTTTTTGGGGGTTTCATAGTACTATAGACAGAACCATTCGTTGTGGTCATTTTTTACGGAGAGAGAATGTCCGTCGAGAATGTCGTACATGCAGAACCGTCCGTCGATTCAAGTGTTTCAGGGTGAACTTCTTCGTGAAATCGTTATTTATAGAGTTGTTCATCAATATCGCATATGTAAAAAGTAATTGGTCATGTCTAATTAGAAGTTATATGATAATATAAATATGTGCTACCAGTGTTAAAAAAATATTGTTCGCCTATTTGCCAACACTATTTGTATTTTTGTTGAAAACTATTAAAAACTGTAGTAAAATGGTTCATTTCCTATAGTATCGTTACACAATAGTTTTTCTAACATATCTTGTATGTTATAATTTTCTTGGGAACCTTGATATAAATGCATATACTTAGTCCAATATGTGTACAATATGTAACTAATACTTTCATTTCATATTTATATAATATATTTTGTAATTAAGGTTTTAAATAAATGTATCATTAAACTTTTTCAAAAAGCAAAAGATGAGTCAAAAAATAGAAGACAAAGAAAACAAATTATAAAATAAAATGTCACTCATGGCCGAAAACACCCCACAATCCACATTCTATTCTATACATATTATAATGAGGTTTTGTTAGGCGGCAGCGGCATGTGACCTAAAATCTTATTCATTTAATAGTTAGTATACCTTTAGATTTTAGTGAATCAAACTCAACATGTTCTAGCAATGTTACGATTTTGTTCACTTCCTGCGCAATGATGGAGTTTTTGCGACTAGTCTTAGTTCGTTTGAAATGTGAAATTTTGAGTTTACAAAGTTTAATCCTTAATAATTGAACTGTATTTGCCTATAGCTGATCATTGCAGTTAGTCACTGATCGTTGTCATCAGTTGTTATTGTTGGTCGTTGCTGTTAGTGCCTGGGAAACGAGTAGTACAGTTAGATACAATTATGATTGTAGTGAAAATTCTGAAATTATATTCGCATATAAGTGTATGGTATGATCTGGTCACTAAAATCATAACCGCATCCACACCATCAAAATTAATGATTCAGCTCCATTGGCACAGACAAAAGATAAAAAGAAAAGTTGAATCAGTGGAAGCTTTTCACATAAAGATGTGTGTTAGTGTGTATAGTAAATTAGTAACGTTGCCTTTTGAAACGTTAAAAAGTCCATTAAGCTGTCCTTTTCCTCTTTTAGTTGCAAAATGTAATGATGCGAAATTATTTGGATCAAGAATAATCACACCTGTATTTATGACACATCGATCATATATGTGAATTTATTATTATGATAAAAATTCAAGAATATTCACCCAAAGTTGGAAGCATGCACATCCATTTTATACTTATCTTTAACTTGTATGATCCTTGTTTTAAAAATAGTAATATTCTTTTTTTAACCTAAATATGTTCTAAGCTTATAAAAGGGTTTATACTAATCTCTAAAGTGAGGTGCAGATAGACGAATTTTCTCTATAAATATTCAAATGTGCCATAAATAATTGATATATATTTGTGCTGCCACGTGTAAAACTAACAATTTCGCATTAGAAGAGAATCGATATCTGACTTCAACTAAGATAGTGACTCTTTAATCAGTAAAAACCATTAGAGTATCACAATATGGTTAAATTAATAATGTAATTGTACTACATAACCTCACCATTCGTGACTAGCTACACAATACCTTCCATTTTTTTTCATATTTCAGTTATTATCTTTCATAAATCTACTCTAAATCTACAGTAAATCTTTCACAAAAAGTTTCACTCACGATTTTTTTTCTCTTTGTTCTTTGTTTATGTCTCTTCTTCATCCATCTCACCATATCTTCTCCATATCCACACAAACATAGTTCCTATCTATGTTAACTCGGGTGTATGGATATCTCATTGCAGTGAGCAATGGAGTTTCACGGTTGACAAAGAAAGACGTGGTTGAATGGTAACATTGGGGACTAATACTCTGTTGGAGCAGCTGAATATTACGGTGTGTGAGGATTATAGAATGGCCAAGTTAGACTTATCAAATATTTTCTCCAAAATAATGTGAATTTTCTGGCTAAAAAGGAACACTTATTAATATATGATTGAACTATCTGATTGCATCTGACAATGGGAAGAAACAAAACAAAATAAGAAGATTACAAAACCTAGGAAAATACAAGTTCAAGTTTACAAAACCTAGGAAAATACAAGTTCAATCGAAGAAGATTATAAAACGTAGGAAAATTTGAAACCAAAAACTCTTGGGACATAATTTTGTGTTGCTTTTAGTGGCTTGAGATTTCCATAAGTCATCAAGAATAGATGTGGAAACGTTATCCCAAAGTAAGCCCCATCAATGTCTAATTCGTCATTTTAAGAAAGCAGTCAAACATCATACATCTATATTGGAATGTTTTCAGAACCTGCATATGTATGTATCAACAAGAAGTGAAAGTGTCAGAAAAAGGATACTGCCTTGATACTTTGATCGTGGGTAGTAAATGTCTTGGCATTTAGGGCAATATATCTTCAGCGTGCTTGACCGAGGCATGAATTTTAACCGTGTGAAGAAAAATAAATCGCCATGGAAGAGAAGATGAAGCTTTCCGTTTTGACAAAAAAACAAGAGAAGAGAAGGAAATGTAATTTTAGGTTAACCGTGTGTTTTACCTTTTTCTATTATACTTTTATTTTTTTATTTGGCAAAATTTTATTAACAACACAACTAACAAATATTATAGATTTTAATTAAGTTAAATTTATCTGCATTGAAGGGTAAAATTTTATTAACAGTAATTAAAAATTTAAAGAGACAAAAATCTAAGACAAAATTTTATTGAAACAAATCTAAGTTAAGCGTGTCTTATTCTACCAATTTTTTTTATCAAAAACTGTAGAACAAAAAACATACACAAAAACATAAGCTGCAATTTTGTTAAAAAAAATGCGATAAAAAATTAAGGGGAAAAATGAATCTTTAGTATATTTTATTAATATTTTATATTATTATTATATGATAATAATTTTCTAAATCCTAAAATGAATACTAATAAATTTTAAGTAATAAATCATTATGAAATAAATAATATTACACTATAATTTAATTTTATAATATTATACAATGCTAATATACTATTACAATTGTATTGAAATAAAGTAAATAATTATAAGGGTAAGAACAAGTGAAATGTTAGAAATAAATTTAATTTGTTTTCTTATCTTGTAATAATTAGTTTAATTATTAATATTTATTACTTTTCTAATATAATAAATAGTATATAAAATATATGAATTGCATAATTTGTATTTTGAAAAATATCCAGTTACACAAGAAAATCATTTCACATATTTTTGTGCATATTTTATTTTTTTTGGCAACTTCATTGTTTTCTCTACAGTTCTGCATTTAGCAAAAATCTTTACCAATTAAAACTCACTAAAATCTTGAAACTTATCAACGGGACAAGAAAAACACACTACACAAATATGTCACAGTTCGGTTACTTTTTATTACTAATTCTTACAAATAATATAAGAATAAATTAGAAAAAGAAAGTACGGCGAAACAAAAAAAAAAATGGTAAAATTTGTTCTTGAACAACCCCTAAAGTCAAGATATGGAAGGTGATATCAAATGACTTATATACTAAAAAACTCTGACAAACATCAGGACCTCGTAGTCTAGTGGTACCTGCCTCGAGCTGGGAGGCTCAAACTGGAAGGTCAGTTGTTCGACTCGCGGGGAGGGGAAAGCGTACCCAGGGCCCTAAACGGTACATGCAAAGGCTGGCGCCAAACTAGGTGGTGAGGCGTAAGCTCAACACCTAGTTAATAAAAAAAAAAACATCAGAAAACGTCAAAGTTACAAAAAAAGCATTTTGGATATATATTTTTTTAAAAAATATAATTTCACAAATATTATCCTCTTTTTGTTTTTCTTTTCTTGTTAAGCGAGTATCATCCATGTTCTAACAATATAAACTTGTTAATCCAACATTTTATACTTTTCAGAGTTGTAGTAGTAAAAAAAAAGAGTTGTAGTAAAATTTTTATTAATTTCAAATATTAAATGGGCGCATTCTTAATCATAAATAGTTAAATACTAAAAATTAAGTGTCTGTCGTAATAACAATTCTACCTGCGGGAGCCTTCAAAAAAAAAAAACAATTCTACCTGCGGGAGTTTAAGAGATGGTGGGTGTATATAATATGAATGTGTTATCCAAACAAAACAGTTAAAAAAACATTGTCGAAGTATCTACATTGTTCTTAACACTGAAATATGAATGAATATCAGTATTAAAGTAGTTATTGAAGCAAACAACAAAATAAACAACGGGAAGGTTTCTAAAGCATATGCCATAAACATAATGATGGCACTTTCTTATTATAATAATGATTAGCAAACATAAATGAACAAGTGGCTCTATCACTATACAATTGGATTTAAAATGCGAGTATATTAGCATGTGGCCACCTGTAATTACCACATTTGATAAATTCAGGAATGCATGTGGGACGAACTTCTCTTTGTGATAACAGTTCGATTAGTTATGTAATTGCATTTAACAAAAAAAATATGATGTGCACTACTAAAATGCATGAGTATGTGCATTGGTCGTATTATTGAACAATAATTGTGTAGGCAATTTAGTTTTTCTATTTGTTTCTGTTTTGTAAATTACGCTGCAAACAAAGAACAAGCCTCGAAGCTCGAGATTCCACTGAACTTCTGACATATATTATAGCTTAAAATATGAGACATATGACTATATGATATTACCAGTGGTGATTTAATATTAATGGACTTTTCGAATTTTCATTGACTTGACAAAGTAAACCCAGCATGAAATCGCATGACTTGTTTTCACTCCGCAAATTCTTTTTTTTTTCTATTCTGTTGTTCAACGATCTGTCGTGTACCAAGCCATCATCTCGGCAGTCAAAGTCCACATTTTGCATTAATTAGGACTCTAATTTAGTACTCTAATAGGGTTTTGGCAGGATCAGCATGGGTTTAATACACCATTGCTGTAGAAGAGTCAATGAGGCCTCGAAAATTTCCTACTGAGAGACTTCCTAACGTTTAGTCATTGGCCTGAGGCCCAGAGGTGAAGGTTTCTGCGTTTACATGACTGCCTTCTCTAAGGCGAACAACATCAATTTAGTCAGCTCCAGCGGTTGGTGGTCTCTATAAATCCTAAAACCCACGCTAGATAAATTCGATGTAAAATTTACAAGAAACAACGTGAATTCGTCGTTACATTAACTTAAGAATCTTTTATTTTATTTGTCATTAATCTCGTTATTAGCATTATAAACATTTAGCTGATTTTAAGAATTTCATAGTCTAATTTTTGTTGTACAACATTATCTTCAAAATAAAATAAAAATTGCTCAGAATATTCTTTGATTAGAAAGGTAAAAAAAAGTTTGGCGCGTGATAATTGAACAAACATTAATATTTGTCAAACATTTTTTTTGGCTAGCTAATCAGCATAAACGTTACGACTCAAGACTGGAAGTAAACTTCCTAGCACGAAAACTCTTTTCCATGATAAAAATGTGACAACTTAAGATGAATTTCCTGCTTATATAAAACATAGATTATTCCTTTTGATCACTAACAAATGCTTTGCCATTCCCATATCATCGCCTTACATTCTACTTCTTCAATTTTGATGTACTTATTATTTTTTTGTACTTTCACCATGGAAAATTCTGTTACATTTCTTATAATCCAAAACTGAAATCAAAGGGAAAAAGTCAGAAAGCCTCTACTAAGAGCACTTTAAGACTGTAATCTTTTCCAAGCTCCTAAGACGATAAAAGTGTGCTAACAAATGTGAGAAAAATAAACATTAGCTTTTAAAGATTCCAAAACTTCTATAGTGGAGTATTGCTCAATACTCTTCATGATTAATTACCTAACAAAATCATTATATATATATAATGGCCGAAAAGTTTTCATACTCGCTACAATCAATGCAAGTGTCTTAAAATTTACAATGAAAATCAGTCAATATATACAACATGGGCTTTCTGGGATTATGTTAATTACTTTAACAAAAACTATTTGTACCCAATCCATAACAGTCAGCCAAAAAATATAGCTAACTAACACTTCTCAAAATATTAAAGAATTTAAGTGTGTCAAAAACCAGCTAAAAGAAACCTATCTACAATATATGCAATCAGATAAAGTGAATCGATATCTAACATGGACAGCCTATCTTATTTTAGGATTGAAAGACAATCAACGACATTCAAAGATGTGAGTTAATGAGCCCAAACTGATCTTCCAGCCCAGCAAGCTTTTCCATGTCCTGCATAGAAAAGGATAATTAGTGTTGATGTATATCGGTTAGGGAATAAAAAGATATAATACTACAAGATAATGATCTAGTTAGGAGTATATATATCTAAGGTTAGTCAGGTGATAGGGCATTCGATATCAAAAGTTTACGAGAGGAAGATACTTTTGTTGCTCATTATTCAATAAAAGTTCAAAGGGATTATTCATATCAAATTGTTATTCATATTACTATAAGCTTAAGGTTGATCGAAATATCAACAATTGGTATCAGAGCAATCCAGGTTAGATTGCAGGTGCTTATAGGATGAATTCAACAAGAATCGATGTGGATAGGTTTGATGGAACCGGAGATTTTTCGCTATGGAAAGTACGCATGATGGCACACTTTGGAGTCCTTGGGTTAAAAGACATATTAACAGATGAAACTCTCCTAATGGACTCTCAAAAGAAGGAATCTGACGGAGAAGCTAAGGACACAGGAGAAGAATCATCAAGCTCTAAAATAGACCCTGTAAAACTTGGGAAATCGGAAAAAGCCAAAGATCTTATCGTGGCTAACGTAGGAAATCAATTTCTTCGAAAGATAAGCCACTGCGATACGGCTGCTGCTATGTGGACCGCATTGAACACTCTCTACACAGAGACATCTTTGCCAAATCGTATTTACTTGCAACACAAGTTTTATACTTTTAAGATGAATGAGTCCAAAGGCATAGATGCAAACGTTGACGATTTCTTAAAATTAGTAGCTGATTTAAACAACTTGAACGTGGATGTCTCTGAAGAAGTTCAAGCAATCCTGTTACTAAAGTCAATGCCCCGTTTGTATGATCACCTTAAGGAAACTCTTAAATACGGCAGGGACACTCTGAAACTTAATGAAGTAACTGGAGCAGCTAGGTCCAAAGAAAGAGAGTTACTAGAAAGTGGAAAACTTTCGAAGACACAAGACGAAGGATTATACGTGGAAGAAAGGGGAAGGTCGTCATACAAAGGTGGAAATCGACATTGGAAGAGCAGATCACAAAGCAGGCACGGGAGATCTAAATCAAGGCCAAGGTACGATAAAAACAACAAAGGCTGTTTTATATGTGGTAAGGAGGGACACTGGAAGCGAGAGTGTCCCGAGAGGAAACCCCACAAAGCTGCGAATATTGCCGTAGAACCTAAGCAACCTCTTGTCTTAACTGTCAGTACTCATGATTCCAGTTCAGAATGGGTTATGGATTCAGGATGTTCATTCCATATAACTCCCAACAAGGAAGTATTATTCGACTTAGAAGAATTTGATGGAGGAAAAGTCCTAATGGCTAATAATACTCACTGTGATATTAAAGGAATTGGGAAGATAAGGATCATAAGACCTAATGGATCTATAGTAGTTCTGACAGATGTTAGGTATATGCCAAACATGAGCAGAAATCTAATATCTTATGGAATGCTGGAACGAGTAGGGTGCAAATACGAAGGTGAAAACTATATGGTTAGGTTTTACAAAGATGGGAAGGAAGTTATATCCGGAAAGTACCATGAAGGTCTATATTACCTACAAGGAACGGTTTCAAAAGGGGAAATCAACGTTTCACAGGGAAGTATCGACAAAACAAGGATCTGGCATACTCGGTTGGGACACATGAATTTGAAGAGTCTGAATGAACTGGTAAAGAGCGGGTATTTGAAGAATAATGAAGTGGATAAACTAGAGTTTTGTGAAACTTGTGTTCTTGGAAAGTCCCACAAACAAAGTTTTCCTACAGCAAAACACACTTCAAAAGGAGTTTTGGATTATATACATTCTGATCTATGGGGTGCACCGTCAAGCCCCGAAAGTCTAGGTGGATGCAAATATTTTGTATCATTCATAGATGATTACTCACGGAAGGTGTGGATTTATTTTCTTAAATCTAAAGACGAGGCATTCAGCAAATTCAAAGAATGGAAGGAAGCTGTGGAGAATCAGGTTGGAAAGAAAATCAAATGTCTTAGAACCGATAATGGATTGGAGTTCTGCAACCAAGAGTTTGACAAACTATGCAAATATTCAGGAATTAAGAGACACAAAACTTGCCCCTATACACCACAACAAAACGGTGTCTCAGAAAGAATGAATAGAACGATTATGGAAAAAGTACGATGTATGCTTTCTGAATCGGGGTTAGGGGAAGATTTTTGGGCTGAAGCGGCATCAACTGCTGTTTATATTATAAACAGATCACCTGCTTCTGCCATTGATTATAGATTACCTGAAGAAGTATGGTCTGGGTTAAAACCTGATCTAAATCATCTACGAAGTTTTGGATGCTCTGCCTATGTTCACACCATTCAAGGAAAGACAAGTCCCAGGGCAATAAAAGGCGTTTTTATGGGATACCCTTTCGAAGTAAAAGGTTATCGCATATGGCTTCCTAATGAAGAAAAATGTGTTACCAGCAGGAATGTAATGTTTAACGAAGAAGAAATGTTCAAACATACATTGGAGAAGCACAAAGAGAAAGACACAGCTACATCGGCTCAGGATAAGAAACAGAAGAAGGTATCATTTAAGGAAAACCTAATAGATGGACCTACTCTAATTTCAAACGAAACAGAAGACTCATTAGTTCAAGGTGGAGTGTCTGAACCTAAAAAGTTAGGGAACGAAGAAGAAGATTCCTCTGATAAAAGTGATGAAAAATCAAAAGATGAACCTGAAATCGGTGAGTATATACTAGCACGAGATAGGGTACGAAGACAAATTAAACCTCCCTCAAGGTTTGAGGATACAGATTTCGTGGCCTATGCTCTAGCTACTTCTGAAGAAGTCGATATAGATGAACCTAAATCATTCAAGGAGGCTATGATGAGTAAAGATAGCAAATTTTGGAAGAATGCAGCAGAAGATGAAATGGACTCTCTTCAAAGGGCTAAGACATGGATACTCATTGAAAAACCTGAGAATGCTAAAGTCATTGGGAGCAAATGGATTTTTAAATTAAAACCAGGAATATTTGGAGTCGAGGATCCTAGGCACAAAGGGAGATTGGTTGCTCAAGGATATTCACAGAAAGAAGGGATTGACTACAATGAAGTATTTTCACATGTTGTAAAACATGTGTCAATCCGACTATTACTATCCCTTGTGGTGAATAAAGACTATGAACTAGAGCAAATGGACGTTAAGACAGCTTTTCTTCATGGAGATTTAGAGGAAAGAATCTTAATGAATTAACCTGAGGGGTTTATAAAGAAAGGTGACGAAGACAAGGTCTGTTTATTAAAGAAATCCTTATACGGATTAAAACAATCACCAAGGCAATGGAATATTAGGTTTGACAGGTTCATGAAAAATCAATTTTTTACACGAAGTAAAGAGGATCCATGCGTATATGTGAGAAACCCTAACACAGAATGAGCAGTATATCTACTATTATACGTGGACGATATGCTAATAGCTTCCGGAGATAAAGAAGAAATCAAAAGGGTTAAGGCAAGTCTGAATCAGGAGTTTGAAATGAAAGACATGGGGAAGGCTTCCAGAATATTGGGAATGGACATTATAAGGGACAGAACGAAGGAAACCTTAGTACTATCACAAGAAAACTATTTGGAAAAGGTTCTTAAAACATTTGGGATGTCTGAAGCAAAGGAAGTAACCACGCCAACCTCAACTCAGTTCAGACTTAAAAATCTTACAAAGGATCAAAGGGAAGAAGAGAGAATATATATGGAAGATATTCCTTATGCTAGCGCAGTAGGGAGTTTAATGTATGCAATGATTGGATCAAGACCGGATTTAGGCTATGCAGTGGGATTAATAAGTCGTTTCATGTCAGAACCTGGGAGAAATCATTGGCTAGCAGTTAAATGGGTTCTAAGGTATTTAAGAGGAGTTATAAACCGAAGTCTTACATCTTCTAAGCATTCAGAGTTTAGTATCGAAGGCTTCTGTGATTCTGATTATGCAACTGATCTTGACAGAAGAAGATCAGTTACCGGTTTTGTGTTTAAAGTTTGGGGAAATACAGTTTGTTGGAAATCTAGTCTACAAGATGTAGTTGCTTTTCAACAACTGAAGCAGAGTACATGGCTCTTACTGCAGCCGCGAAAGAAGCAATATGGTTAAGAAGACTATGTGTTGAGTTGGGTTTTGAGGAAAAGGTGGTTAAGATTCATTGTGATTCACAAAGCACTATAGCCCTAGCAAAGAATCATGTACATCACGAAAGAACTAAACACATAGATACTAAATACCATTTTATCAGAGACGTTGTAGCAGAAGGCAAGGTTCTCCTATCTAAGATACATACTAGTAGGAATCCAGCTGATTTTCTAACTAAAACCTTACCTGGGTCTAAGTTTGATCTCTTCTGTGATCTCCTGAACGTCGTCTAAGAAGAAGAGGGACCTCACAGGTAATGCCATTGTTGTCACCTCGCAACAGAAGAAATATAAGTTATTACTCCGGATATTTCTTGAAGACAACAATGTAGAGAAACATTACCTGTGGGGAGAGGCGAGGAAGAAGAATTATCGATCCCAGGTGGAGAAACTGAACATAAGCAAGAACAAAAGTAAATCTCAAAAGGAATGTCATAAGAGAACGTCTTAAACAACTATATGAGTTGAAGGGAGACGAGTATCTTGACTAAAGGAAACGAAGCTAGGCGATTGCTCAGTCTTAAACAGCTAAAAGATGGCAATCTTAAATCAATAGCTGAAGGAAGACAATTGCTCAAGCAACAACGACAAACTTCTTTTCATACCGATCCGATACAAGCAAACAACACATCAACACATAAACTTGAGGAAGATTACTAAGTCTTACCAGAGTACTGAAGTATTCGGCTAAGAACAAAGTAAGTCATGACCTGCAACATACAAGGAAGATACTTGAAAGAAAAGGAAAAATAAGAAATCGCGAGCTTGTTTTTTCTTTTTTAAATTCATATATCTTACCCTGACAAAGATGCGAAGGAGTCAAAGGAGTAGAGATGCGGAAGCAAAGATGTTTTTCAAGCTAAGAAAACTCAAGATCTTGAAAGTATGGAAGGCGATGTCGACATGCAAGCATCAACAAAGATAGATCACCATGAAGATCATCATCGCTTTGAAGAAATGGAATCAATCTTTTCGAAAACTTCGGAAGCAGCTAGGACTAAGGAAGAGATGATGAAAACAAGAAGTTTCTGTCATCAGATTTTGGAATCGCACTCGGCGGAGGATGAAGAACTCAAGTCGGTGAAGAAATGCTTTGTTGGAAAAAATAATGTTCGAGAGAATACTCGAAGGAGAAGAAGAAGACCTGTTGGGCCGCAAGGTGGAGATTGTGAGTTAATGGGCCCAAACTGATCTTCCAGCCCAGCAAGCTTTTCCATGTCCTGCATAGAAAAGGATAATTAGTGTTGATGTATATCGGTTAGGGAATAAAAAGATATAATACTACAAGATAATGATCTAGTTAGGAGTATATATATCTAAGGTTAGTCAGGTGATAGGGCATTCGATATCAAAATTTTACGAGAGGAAGATACTTTTGTTGCTCATTATTCAATAAAAGTTCAAAGGGATTATATCAAATTGTTATTCATATTACTA
Organism: Moricandia arvensis; assembly: GCA_905132765.1. Classification (NCBI taxonomy): domain Eukaryota; kingdom Viridiplantae; phylum Streptophyta; class Magnoliopsida; order Brassicales; family Brassicaceae; genus Moricandia; species Moricandia arvensis. Next base: position 14,086 of record CAJHQP010003659.1, read on the forward strand.
TAAGCTTAAGGTTGATCGAAATATCAACAAAAGATTCAAAAAATCCGAGCAGCAAACTTTTTTACTATTAATATTTTCTGAAATGAAATGATTATAGGAATTATAAACATTCTTGCGATTGGTGACATAGTGAAAAATGTACATTTTAAATTATGTCAAAGGAGAGGAGCGGATGATTATTTTTGAAATAGAATTCAGTAGACACAAAAAAATCTTGATGGGTAAAACTGATAAAATTAATGAATTATTAAGAAACGATATATTTTTGATCTAAAGAGATGTTTTATGTTGACCAAAAAGGTCATGCTCTCGGATCATCGACATCATATTTGGCACCTTCTCGGTAATGTCTCGTTCGCACCTTTTTAGTCACGATCCATTTTTACCCCTTCGGTCATGACCCGTTTGCATCTCTTTGACCATGACTTGTTTGCATCCCTTTGGCCATGATCCATTTGCATCCTCTTGACCATGACCTGTTTGCACTCCTTTAGTCACGACTCATTCACACTCTTTTAGTCATGACCCATTATTATCCTTTCGGTTATGATCCGTTCGCTTTTTTTTGGTCACGAGCCATTCGTACCCTTTGGGTCACGACCCATTCGCACCCTTTGGGTCACGACCCATTCGCACCCTTTTGGTCATGATCTATTTGCAAAATTTTGGTCAAGACTCGTTTGCACCCTTTCGGTCATGAATATTTTGCACATTTTCAGTCACGACCCATTTACATTTTTTGGTCACGACTCGTTTGTAACCTTTTTGTCACAACACTTTTGCATCCCTTGGGTCATGACATGTTCTTACCTCTTGGATCACAAAAAATTCATACATCTTAGATTAAGGCACGTTCATATCTTTTAGATCATAACATGTTTGTACATGTTCGTTGATGACACATTCGCTTACCGTAAACACTATATGTCTGAATTAAAACGATCTTTTATGTTGACCCAAAGAAAAGATATTTTTTATATATTTGTTAAATATAATTTTCTATCATTAAATAGTTTAATGAAAGAGTACAATGATTAATTTTCTTAAAAAATACAATTATTTAATGAATGAAGATTTGTTCTTCTTAAGTGATCCAGTATTTAAAAAAAAATTATTTTAAAAGGGTTCAGCGGTTAAGTTTCAGAAAATAGAATTTTTTTTAGAAATAGGCGCGTTTCATGTTTAAGTGAAACTATAATGCCATATTTGGCTGTTTATTTTTCTTATAACAAATAGATGATGTCTCCGGTAAAAAAAAAGAAGTTTTGCTATTATATTATAGATTTGTATCAAAATATAAAATTCTGAAAAGATCTTTCTTTTCTGGAAGCAAATTTCTTCGTTCGTTCTAAAAGTCCTTTTCCACATGTCGAATTCATGGTGGACGTTGTTTTCATAGTAATTTGGTTAACAATTTAAAACATTGAAATCATCACAAAATTACAGTAACCACTGAAAAAATTTCATTCTTGATTTAACCAAATTGGATTGGTTGTCTATCGCTGATCATGGCTAAAGCTTGCCGAAGATTGTAACAACAAATTCGAAGAATAATTCAATCTGCCATAAGTAAATTGTTTTTTCTGCTCAATTAGAGAGAAAAATGTAAGTTCAAGAATTTGGAGCTTGATAGGTTGCTGCAGTGGTGAAGCATTGGTTCGTATACGAGTGTTGCACATGTAAAATGAGGTGTGACACACGCTTCAGAAAATAAAAAGGAGACATGAAAGATGTGATGATATGAATAAGCGTGTGTCACACCTCATTTTACATGTGTAACACACGTATACGAACCAATGCTTCACCACTGCAGCAACCTATCAAGCTCCAAATTCTTGAGCTTACATTCTCCCTTTTTTTCACTGAGTTTTACAACTCAAGCTCACTAACCTCTAACCACAATATACATCATACATTTCTTCAAAGTATTTATCTTGAACTCCCCCTGAATCAAGTATCATCTCCCCCTGCTTGAGTGAAAAACTTTGTGAAAAAATTCATGATACTTGTTGGACGATCAAAAATCTCAATGCCTTCTCGTAGAAGTCCATCGAACTAATTCTTCAGCTTCAGCATATTGATTTCCAATCCAAGTGTATGACACATTGGTATGCCTGTGTGACACATCTTTCGTAAACTTAGGATACAAATCCTTCTTAGCTATCCGTATTTGTCCATACCTTATGGGTTCCACATAACAAAGGTTCATCCTCCAACCTCACTCAATCTGATTTCTACGAGCATAACAGTAGGCAACAATATGTCTGATCTTACCACAAAAGTGACAGCCATTCCTTCGCTTAGCAACAATTTTATGTCTTGTACCTTTGAAGTCGCATTGTTTACTTGAGTTTCATCCTTTCGTTCAGCTGAAACAACTGGGATTGAGCATTTTACAAACTTGATTCCTTCATTTTAATCAACCATTTGAGAACCAGTTCCATGATGACCTTGCTTTCCATTGAACAAGCATCCATTATATACTTTCTTCTTCATTTTTGACACTGATTTTGATTGTTATGCAGCTACTGATATGCTAGTTTGTTGTGCTGTATCTTTGGGTTTATCATCTGATTTAACTACAGATTTTATGAACTTTATCCCATCAGCCTTGTCATGATCTTGATCTTGTGAAGTAGTACCTTTATAACCCAAACCCCAATTGATTTTTGGAGGCTGCCCAACTGATAGGATATGATCTAAAGTAGCTGATCCAGTGTTTAACATTCTTATTTTCTTGTAGTTTTCACTAAGTTCTCTTTGTAGCAGCTGGCTTTTCTCGAGTTCCTCATTCAGTAGTTGTTTCGTCTGCTCATATTTAGTCTCCACATTCTTTAGATTGTAGGTCTGCTCAGAGATTGTCTTTTATAGACTATGTAGATCAAACTGATTCTCTTCTTTTGACACCTCACACTACAAGAAAACAGCTGGTTTGCAAGAGAAATTTGCGAGGAAAAAAAATTCCATGCAAATTTGCAATAGATTTACAACGAAATTGCAACGAAAAAGACAATCCTTGCAAAGTCCTCGCAAATTTGCGAGGAAAATTTTCTCTCGCAAATTTGCCAGGGATTTGCGAGGAAATTTACAGAATTCTCGCAAATCCCTTGCAAATTTGTGAGGAAAATGTTCTTTTGCAAATTTGTGAGAGCTTTGCAAGATCTTTGTGTGATTTGCATAGTTTATCGCAATCCCCTTGCAAAAAGAGAATTAAAATTACTAAATACAATATTTAATGTTTAACATGTAGGTCGAATATTATTTTTTGAAAATTAATTAACTACAACTTAGAACTTAATTACTGACACATGAAATAATATGACAAGTACTTACCATCAAAACTATATAACTTATGCAATTAGTATACATCAACTAAATTTTCCGCAAAAGTTAAACATATTTTCACGTTAATTAAATATTTTTGGAAACCAAATACATAAAATACATATAGTCTACTGAAAACGTAACAAAACCCTATCGAAACACTAAAATACATTTACTTATGTATTTGCAAGGAATTTGTAAGAGAATCCTAGCAATTCCCTTGCAAATTTGGGGTTTGGGGTTTCATCAAAGATTCTAGTGTCGGATAACACATTTTCTTGAATCATTTAGTGTTTAAAATGTATGTTGAAAAATATTTTGGGAAATTTAATCAACTTCGGTTATTGACTTAAATCCCAACACTCAAAATACTATTATAAAGTAATTAACATAAAAAAACTTATAATTTATGTAAATAATATACGTCGACTAAAATTTTCAGAATATGTTAAACATATTTTCATACTAACTATTTATTTATGAAAAATGAATACATAAAATAAAATAATCAACCGAAAATGTAACAAAACCCTAAAATTTAGTAAAATAATAATTTGCGAGGGAATTGCAAGGAATTTCTCGCAATTCCCATGCAAATTTGCAAGGGAATATTCCCTCGCAAATTTGCAAGGGAATATTCCCTCGCAAATTTGCATGGGAATTGCAACGACAATTAGGTTAATATAAAAAGTCATTTATCATATCTTCTCTCCATAACGAGCAGCCTCTCCTCTCTCACATAAAAAACTCACTCTCTCTCTTTCACTCAGATCTTGTCCTTGCCGCTTTGTCTCTCCTCCACGCCGCCTCTCCTCTCTCTCTCACTTCTCTCACGCCACCACAAATCTTGTGATACACTCGCCGTCCCACCACCACCATACAGCATGGTTCGACCCCTCTCTCTCTTTTTGGCTCTCTGCTCTCTGTTTTCAACTAATTTTGTTTGCTATAATTAGAGGAGGCAAGGCAAAGCGAGTAAGACACCATACCACCAAGGTTCGATCTCTCTCTCATTCTCTATCTCTATGTTTCTCTTTCTGTTTGAATTTATTTTTGTTAGTTTTGGTAAAGGTGGAGGATTCAGAAGAAGAAGCTTGTCGGTACCGGTGACAAGGCCCATTGTGGTGGTGGTGCGGTGAAGGAGGCAAGGCGGCTGGGGAAGGTAAGGCGGAAGGAGGAGGCAAGGCGGCTGGGGAAGGCAAGGCGGCAGGAGGAGGCAAGGTGGCATGAGGAGGCAAGGCGGATGAGAGTTTTTAGGGTTAGAGTTTTTTTTAGATTAGGTTTTAGTTGGTTTAATTAGGTTTAGTTAGTATATTAATTAATTTTATTTAGGATTTTATATATTCATGTATATACTTATGTATATGTGTGTACAAATGCGTACCGGTTTCAAATATTTTGTAAACCGGTTTCTATATATATTTATTTGAATTTTCGATTTAACATTTTTATTTTTTTTAATATTTTTTAAAAAAATTGCGAGGAACTTTTGTTTACAAATCTCTCGCAAATTTGCAAGGGGGATATTTTGTCGCAAATTTGCGAGGGACGATATTCTCTTGCAAATTTGCGAGGGAATATATTTCCCTCGCAAATTTGCAACAGAATATTTTTTCTCGCAAATTTGCGTGGAAATTGCATGTGATTTCTATTTGCGAGTAAGGATTTGCGAGGGAAAGGGTTTCCTCACAATTTCCTTGCAAATCGCGATTTGCAAGGAAATTGCAAGGATTTGTTCCCTTGCAAATCGCCTTGTTTCTTGTAGTGTCAGTCTCTGATTTATTGTTATTTTCAAACTCTAGAATCTTCACTTGTGCTTTCAGTGTTACTTTATCTTTGATCAGCTGCATATTTTCTTCACTGAGTTTAGAAAATTGACCAAAGAGAACCTGATACTCAACAAAAAGATCAGCATTTAAATCACTTTTTGTATCATTGTATGACGCATCAGAATTGGTGTGTGACACCCACGACGTACGAGATTCACCTTCAATGATGTCTTTTTCAGATCCCACAACTCCATGAAGAGCCACAAATTGAGAGCATCTGCTTCTCTTTCTGACCTTTTATCACTGCAGCTTCTCTTCTTCTTCATCTTCTTTGTATTCACACAATCTGACTTTATGTGCCCATAACCATTACATGCATTACACTTGATTTCTTTTCTCTTGAATGATGGACAAACTGTTTTGACATGTCCAATACCGTAACAATTAAAACACACCACTTCATGACTTTTATGTCTTTTTTCTTCTCTAGGCAGCGTTTCCTTGGACATCTTATGCAAAAGATTCACGGTTTCTTCAAGTTTCTGAATCATTAGGTGAATAAATTTTTCAAGTTTTGGAGCTCTTTGGATGTCTTCATAAACAGTAACTCTTGAGTTTTGAACATGCTTCGACAACTTAGATTCTAATTCAATCTCCTTAGCCTTTAAAATTCCTAATACCTCAGCTAACTTCAATTTATCAGTGTTCATCATCAAAGTTATCGCTGCTTTATGTGCTGCAAACTTAGTCGGTAAACATCGCAAAGTTTCTCACCAATTTTGCATCTTCATATTTTTTACTTAAAATTTGTGTTCTTTGGCTATGGAGCTGAGCTTGGCACTGAAGTCTCATATATTCTCATCATCGGCCATCCTTATGATTTTAAATTGTGATGCAAGAAAGTCCAATCTTATCCTCCTAACATTCACAGTACCCTCAAAGGCATTTTGTAGTGTATCCCAAGACTCTTTAGCTGATTCACATCCTTGTATTAACTCAAATTGCTTACCATCTACAGAACTGGAGATTGTATCCAATGCTTTCGCATTAAACTTTGAAAGTTTTTTCTTTGTTGCAATCCACTTTGTCTTTGGTTTAGGTGTCTTCAAACTATCTTCTAGCATCATACATGGTTCTTCGCACCAAGGTGAGTCTGTAATATTTCCTAGAATAAAGAATAGGGTTTTTGACGTTGTAATTCTCACAGAAACACAAAAGGAGTTTTTGGGGTTTCAGAAAGTGAGTGATTTGTAGACGTGATCAACATGGGTTGGTTCACGCAGTTGGGTGTGTTAGGAATCGATCCGTGTCGAATCATGTAATTCGGATCAAGCAAGTCTGTAAGAAATTGTATAAAAGATTTCTAATAAAAGAGATACATATTATTGGAATTACTTTGTGCCTTGTGTTTTCACTGAATCTCGATTCTACAAAGAACATAATAACACAAAAGCATATTTCTATCCCATTGTCTCATTTATTCATGTTTTGATTAGAAGCAGATTGGACAATTAGAGAAGAAGGGAATGACTACTCAATCACCACTAAACGCTCTCTTTAACCATCCTACTATATATTAATTAAAAGTTTACTTAATTTACTTTTGTTATATATTAATTGAAGAGTCAATTAGGTGACTTTTTTTTATGTATTGATCATTGGTCAAATCTTTAAAAATATTAAAATTTAATTAGTTGATGATTTTTAATTTTTATTTATTTTAATTAGATGTCAATATTCTACATAATATTACAAACAATGGTTTAGAGTAACTAATTTCCAAATAGAAAAAAATAATAAATGTTGATCAATTTTTGTATACTTATGAACTACATAAATAATGAACGAATTTTTTTTATAGAAATCAATACAATTATTTTATATTCTTATATAAAGCATTATATTTGTATATAAAGTATTATAATAACTACTTATGTATTATAAATCCCTAAATTTTTTACATATGATTTTTTCAAAATATAAACACATTTATAAAATTATTTATCTTGGCTTATCATAAATCTTAAATTATTATAAGAGTGTAAGTGATTTATAAACGTTTCTAAATTAATTTATAAAATATAAAATTTTAAAATATAAAATCATTTGTAAAGGCTTATGTGTCTATTTATAGTTGCATAAATATTTATAGGATTTATTAATCTTATAAAATTGTATTACACATCTACTACATATTAAAATATAAGTCATTTAAGTGACTATTTTCATATATCGCTTTTAGTAAAAAAAATAAATTATTATTTTATTTGATTGGTTAGCAATATTAATATTTGTGAGAGAAGAATCAATTATCCAATAATAAAAAATAGAAAATCACTAAAAAGAGAATGACACATTAGTTATAAAACTAAAAAAATTGGAGTACAATGTAGAATTTGCAATAGGTTTATGTTAATCATTTGATCAACACTATGTAAAAAAAATATGTAATTAAATATTGAATTATTATTAAATCTAACAACGCTTTTAACAATATAGTACTAATATTTTTGATTATTTAATTAATCTAAATGATTCTTATGATAAAAGCCTCCCATAAAACTTGGCCCAACATTAATTCCTTATGATAAAAAGCCCAATAATATATAAATTCCCCGTACCACTTGCTCCTTTCTTCAAGTTTCTGAACCACGTTAGAAAGAAAAACCGACGAGTCCGAGAGAGAGAGAGAGTCGAAGGAGGTAAAGAGTTGCTTTGATCTTTCTCCTTGCAATTTCGTTTCTGATCTCAAAGTTTGCAACTTTATGTCTCTGCAGTCTCGGGTTCTCTGTTTCTTAACTACAGGTTTCTGATTCTCTGTATTGTCTTTTGTTTCCTTTGAGCATGGAACTAAGTTTTGTGTGGCGCTTTTGTCTCACTAGAACTCTTTGTCGCATATACATTACACTCAGCGTTACAGTTTTTCTAGGCTTGTCTTTTCCACTGTTAGTTTAAGGATTCATGCAAACTAAAACTAACTCTTGTTTGTAATAATAAACAACTTTTCTTTAGAATCAGATATACCAAAAGGAGTGATCTTTTACAGGATTATTATTTTTGATTTGTCTTTAAAATTCTCTAAGGCTTTATTGTATATGATCTTCCTTACCAGTCAACTCCATCTGAGTTTGTGTGAGAGAGGTTGCTACAATGCGTTATGCACAGCTTGTTATTGGCCCTGCAGGCAGCGGAAAGGTTAATCTGTATGCATTTCCTGTTTTTTAATTGAAGTAATGTTTGTTTGTCATCCAAGTTTACTAACAAGTTTATGTTTTTTTTGGGGGGGGAGCAGTCAACTTATTGCTCATCTTTACACCAACACTGTGAAACTATCAGACGAACAATGCACATTGTTAACTTGGATCCTGCTGCAGAACTCTTTAATTATCCTGTCGCAATGGGTGAGTTCTCCTGCTTCTTCAGTGTCCCTGTCTTTTGTTTTTCTTAGTTTCACACTGTGATCTTCTTGTCTGGATGTAGATATTAGAGAGCTTGTTTCCGTTGATGTTGTTATGGAGGAGCTAAACTGTGGTCCCAATGCTGCTCTTATCCGTTGTATGGAGTATCCTTAGAGGCCTTTAGCACTCTGTGATTTTGGTTCTTGTGTTCTGTTAATTGGAAGGAACCTTAACTTTAGTTCATAGGTACCTTCAGGACAGTCTATATAATTGGTTGGATGAAGAATTGGAGAACTTCACAGACGATGACTACTTAGTCTTTGACTGTCCAGGTGTCTCTCTTATAGCTCTTGTGACTTTACATCTTTAATCCATGATTGTTGTTTAACTGTTATGTTGTGGTTATAGGCCAGATAGAGATTTTTACACATGTACCTGTGCTTAAGAATTTTGTGGATCATTTGAAGAAGAATAACTTCAATGTTTGTGCAGTGTATTTGCTTGACTCACAGGTTTTTCTTCCTTGCCTTTTGATTATGGGTTTTAGTAGAAACCATTCAGTGTTTTGATATAAAAGAGAATACATCTTGGATCAGTTTGTAACAGATGTAACGAAGTTTATCAGTGGATGTATGGTTTCTCTTTCTGCAATGATCCAGCTTGAACTGCCTCATGTTAACATCCTCTCTAAGATGGATCTCTTACAGGATAAAAGCAACATTGAGGAGTGAGTTTGCTTTCTCTGTTCTTCTTACTTTACCATGTTTATGTTTTCTTCTTGCTGAAATTTATAATATTCATTTGCTTGTGTTGTTTTAACATATATATAGATACTTAGATCCGGAGTCTCGCACCATGCTTGCTGAGTTAAACCAAAGGATGGCTCCTCAGTTTGCAAAACTAAACAAAGCCTTAATTGAATTGGTAATGCTTCTTATACGCTGTTGAACTGGAATGTAACCGTGAATGGAATCCTGATCTCGAATGTTTGTTTTGAAGGTGGAACGGTATAGCATGGTGAGGTTCACGCCGCTTGATTTGAGGAAAGAAAGGAGGTGAACTCAAATCTTACTTCCTCTTTTTAGTTCCTTACATGTTTAGTTTTAGTATCAAAATGAAAATGTAGCTGAAATGTTTTGTGGACAGCATACATTATGTACTGTCTGAAATCGACAAGTGCATCCAGTTTGGTGAAGACGCAGAGGTCAAGATCAAAGAACTTGATGAAGACATGGATCAACTAGAGCTCTAGAAGATTATGGAAGTCGACTTCTTCATGAAGTTAAAGAGTAATGGGTAGTTTGTAGTGACTGACTTGCCTCAATGTCTATTTTTCAATTATGGGTTTGTTCATCAGATATATTACTCTTTGCTTTTCTTATTTGGGATATTGAATTCTAAACTTGAGTTAAAGAAATTGCAAATTTAAGATTTTATGGTTGTAACAAAACAGTATGTGTTGTTTAACCATATGATTCTTTATGACGTAAGGCAAGGTTTTACCACAAGTTATATAAGCAATGATCATGAATGATTGGTTTAGCAATGAAGATTAAAGTTCGCATTAGATCAAATAATAAACTGCAAATTCCTGAAAATGTCAAAAAGATTCAACTTCTTTAAAGAAAATAGCAATCTCATACTCAAAATCCTCAAACGCAAATAAAATGGAACACAAAAGCTTAATGTTTAAGTCTGGCAAAAAAAAAAAAGTAAAAAACTACAAGAGACATCACGAGACACTGAAAGTTGCGGTGATCTACTCTTCGTCGTCCTCATCATCATCATCACCACCAGCTGCTCCGTTCAATGCCTTGACTCTCTCGATCAACTTGTTCTTCCTCTCCTCAATAGGTCAACTTCTTCAAGTTGTACCTGTTACACAAGTCAAGACACACTATGAGAAACCATTGCACCAAACAAGCCAATAGTATTAAGAAAGAATGAAATGCTAACCTCTTGTGGGCCTTAGGAGCAGCTTTCACGGTCTTCTTAGGGTTGGGGTCTGCACGGATGGCTGCGTGAACCTTTTTGTACAACTCCTCCATGTTCTCAGCATCAACTCCTTTCTTCACGTACTGACTAAAGTGAGTCTGAAACTTCTCTGGCTCATCTTCATTCAACATCTTCATGTAGTTTGAGACGTGACCACCATAGATGTAGTTCCTGTGGATCTCAGCATCGAGTTGCTTGTTCTCCTTGTTGAAACCAGCAAATCTCTTGTCACTGTGGGGGATATCAAGTCCTCCGTCCAAGGCACCCTACAGTAAACCATAAACAAACCAAAAAACTTGTCATGAAACACACAATAAAATGGAACAATGACGATACAGTACAACAACAGTTTATATACCTTGAGTGCACCGAAGACACGGTTTCCTGTTGTGGTCCTGATAAGTCCAACATCAAGAAGAGCACGGAAAGGCCTCCTTGACTCAGTAGGCTCCACAGAGAAGTCCTCTCCAGTAGCCTGTTCATGAACTTATACTATTAGAGATCCAGCCAGAGATAAAACTCAAATAAGAAACATGAAACAAAAGCCACAACGTACCTCAACGTTGCCCTCATACTCGTCATCCATTTCCAACATCTTCAGAACACGGCGAGCCAAAAGAAGCCCAGTGCAGTAAGCTAATTTAACAAAAAGTACTCTTTAGCAAGCTATCAAGACAGAACCAGAAACTAAGGTAAAGCACAAAACTGTCCACTACCTGCAGCGTAGTTGGTAAGACCAACAGTGAGACCATATTGAGGCAACTCATGTGCGTAAGCAGAAGCCTTGACAATGTCACCGGCAATGCTAGCGGACACAATCTGTGCGACTATGTCTTTGTTGGTAAACCTGACAACAAAACGGTACTTGGGAGTGTTGTACTTGTTCTTGTCTTGGTTGATGAGACGGATCCTTGCTCTGTAATCAGTCTTACCATCTATACAAAAAATGAAACCACTTTCAAGAACGTGTTGAACATAGCCAACATCAACAAGAAAGTAATGAAGAATCATTACCTCTCCTTCTCCTGAACTTGACTTGGTACCTCTTGAAGTAAGCGTTGACTTGGATGGCTTCACAAACACCTAACAATAAAAAGAAAACATCTTATTTCATTAGACTATCATATAAAAATCCAAAGATCTAACGATGTGACTGTTCTTCCCAAGGCAACAAAGATCTATGTTAAATATCGTAAAGGTACAGACTTTATGAATCTAAGTCAAAAACCCATCAAGATTACAACCATAGACTCATGAATCATCGTTAACAAAGCTTAGAAAATCTGAAAAAGAGCTGAGGAGAACTAATGCAGGAGATTTCTACATCAATGAAATGAAAGGCAGAAACTTATTGTTTGAGGAGAGATACGAGGCTAGAATCAAGAAGAAACCATGGAGGAAGAAGAACACACAGAGAAGAAAGCTAGGGCTTACCATTGTTCGGAGCTTTGGGGTGCTGAGATGAGTGAAAGAAGACGAGAGGCGGATAACCTAAATGAGGAGGTTTATTAATGACAAAGACCCTAGGATGACTCCTTCTTGGTGGGCCTCTGCCATTTCACGGCCTACGATTTATGTGGCTTATCAATGTTTTAACGGGTGTAGATCGGTATGTATTCTACAAGGCCCATTAGGGCTTTAATATTGGGGCTATGTCTTCCCAAACCTATTCCCTAGCGATGGTAGAGTGAACAAAAAAAGACCACCCCAACGCGACCACCCCCACCTTCACTGATTCCAACCAAACGCAAAGTATATGTTTAAACGGCATTTGGTTCATGATTCTCTCAACCCAAATAGTTTGGTTTGATTTTAACCGAACCAACCGAAAAATCCAAATTATTTAAATATATTAATTAAATATACTATAACATTGACTAAATAAATAAAACATAATTTTTTTTTTGAATAAATAGAATAAATACAACTAATAATAACAGAATACGGAATCTCATAACGTCAACATTTAAACCATAAATATGATATTTATATTAGGTTTGTAAGATAATAAATATGAAATTGTTCGATTGTAAGTTTCTATATCTTAATATGATGTTAGCTTTAAAATTAAAATATGGAAAATAAGTATTTAGTATCAAATGATGATTTTTTTATATTCTTATAAATTATATTGTAGCTAAACTAGAAACGAATCTAAAAAACAATTCAATTTGAATTGAATACACACAAACAAAATTAAATTAAACTGAACCAAAAAATAAAACCGAACTACAATCTAATCGAACACAAACAAACTAAACACAAACCAAACCAAACTTAATTTGGGTTAACTTTAGTTAAAGTTTTCTAGACCCAAATAAACCAAACCCAATACTGAAATTAAACCGAAATTAGGGTTTATGTATATACTATGAGCACTTTGGGTTGTAAGACATATTAAACAATTAAATATTCAAAAAAGGAAGTGAAAGATGATATAATCGGTTTGCTGGAGAGAACTCTTAAAATATTACTTTTAAAAGGTGTCAACTTTTAATTAGCCATGACTGAAAAGGTTGCGAATATGTCGTGATCAAAAAGGTGCGAAGGGAATCATCCGACGAAGGTGGGCGAAGGGGTCCGTGACGCCAATGTTGTGAATGGTTGTGACCAAAAATATGCAAACATGTCATGATCGAAAGGGTGTTAATGGACCGTGACTGAAAGAGTGTGAATGAGTCGTGACCAAGAAGTGCAAACGGTTCAATAACGAAGAGGGTGCAAATAGTATGACCGGAAAAATAAGAATGGAACGTGGTGAAAGAGTGCGAATAAGACATCACCGAAAAAGTGGCTAAAGGTTAACCATGGTGTTGGTTATCAAAGAGCATAACTTTTTTGGTCAACATAAAAAGTCTTTTTGATTGAAATATATCGTTTGTCATAATTCTTTGATTTTATCAATTTTTACCCATCCAAATTTTTTGTGTCTTTGGATCTTCAACTTCAACAATAATCGTCCGCTCCTTTCTTTGACATAATTAAAATGGACATTTTTCACTGTGTGGCTAATTGAAGGAATGTTTATAGTTCCTATAATCATTCCATTTGATATGTGACTTGAAACAGAATACAAATGATGAAAAGTAAACTGAATAATATGTGTAGCTTAAAATAAAGAGCCCTAAAATAAATGTACAACTTAATTAATTGTAACTAGTTTGTATAGATCTTGAGCATGTGGCTGAGGAGTCAAGCTGATATCAGTTTAGTGTTGCTAAATCATCAATATAATCTGCAGCAAGAGATAGCTACGACTTGAATGTAGTAATTGCTTCTACAGATTAAGTCTACGACTTGAATGTGTAATTGCTTCTCCAGATTAAGTCTACGACTTGTCTTTTCTTTTACCACCAACAGTGACAAGGCAAGAATCATTAATTAAAACACTAATACCATGTTAAGATGATATGTTTCTCATATATACCGTACATTACATAGGTTCATATATATATACAGAGAGAACTTATTTAAACAGAGGACTAAGAATATTGAGCAATGAATGGTGATTGATATCATATCTCTTACATATTATACATACTAGTAGAATATTTTGGGCCCCTAATAAGGTGATGGCTAGAAACTCTACGGTATCTTAATTAACTGGATTAATTTAAAAAGACTAGATTTATCAAACCTTATATAAAAAACCATATCAAGGAAAGCATACCAGATAAAGATAAAATGTTCAAGAAGATGTAAAAAGAATCAACTAAAAAACGTCTACACGCAACCTTATATCATGGGAATTAGTAACAAACTAACTGAACATTAATAACCAACAACGCTAACCAATATTCATAATAGTTTGGAACCAATGAGAGTTTTTATCCATTTGTTGATTATGAAACTGTTATATCTATATATCAAAACTGAAGAAAACAAAATGGAGTAATTAAGAAACACCCTTCGTTTATTTCAATTCTTTCTCAGTTGAGACTATTCTCTTCCTGGCTTTCTCAGCCTGCAAATCATAGATTTAAATTACTTCAAAGATTTAAAAAAAAACAAAACAGAAACTGTAAGTGTAACAAGCTGAAGTGACTATTCTTCTATTCCAAGTACTAACCTGTTCCTTCCAATTTATAGAACTTGTAATGATAGAAAGTATAATGGCTTGCACAGCCGATCCGACCACAACACCGCACCACAATCCTTTTCCATTAAAACCACGACCAAAAGCTAAGTAAACTCCAACAGGAGCTCCTATGAGATAATAAGCCACCACATTGTTCCAAGCTCCAATATGTTGCCAACCACTTCCCCTAGCAACACCATTGAGAACTGCAGTAAACGAGTCAAGGATGAAAGAAAGACAGAGCAGAGGAGATAGGTCAGCCACGTAGTCCACAACTTCTTTGCTGTTGCTGTATGCGTAGCCTAAGATATTTTTGCAGGTGAAGAGAAGTGTGGTGAAGAAAATTGACTCCACAAGCCAGAGACAAAGTCCTGCTAATACTGATAGCCTAGCAACTTGAGGATTCCCAGCTCCCAAATTGTTAGACACACGTGTGCTGCAAGCAACCAATCACAAATGTTGAAGAAAGGAAATGTGGAGAGATGATTTGGTCTGAGAATTTAAATCATACCTCACAGCCGCGGCGATTCCTCCTGGAATCATATAGTGCAAAGCTGCTGTTGTAAGACTGATACAAAAGAAATTGGATTAATACTTTGTAGTAAAAAAGGAAAAAAGTAATGATACTTACCATATTGACAGAACAGAGGTCTCAAGTTTTGGATTGGGGAGGAGACCTGAGCAGAGTATGAGTAGCTCAAATAGCCACCATTCTAAGCTATCAAAAGAAGACAAAAGGCAAGTGAGATGAGAGGAAGCCCAAGTAGCTCAAAAACTATGTTTCTTTCCATATTAGCTTTACATTGTAACTTGACCAGAAAGGAACTTAAAATGATTTACCAAAGCATTGCTGCTGATGGGATTCCGTATTGGAAGAATTGTTTGACGCAAGACACAAAATCCTCAGATACTAAGCCACGAGTCTTTTCACAAGAGGTGGAGAATCTCACATAACATGCAAGTATCAATGCATAGAACCAGAAAGAGACACTAATAGCCATAGCAGCTCCATTGCTTCCCAGACCAAACACATAAACCATAGTCCAACAAACTGGGACATGGAACAAAAGGGTTGCTACGGCAGTGTAGAGCAGAGGGAGAACCAACCCTTGTGTCTGCAAATACTTAGTGAGTGGTATGACAACAGCTTGGCCGAACAAACCCGGTATGAGCCAAAAGGCGTAGGAGCCAGCTACTCTGGAGATGTCAGGGTCTTGTCCGAGAGAGACCAAAAGCTTTTCGATGTAAATCCAAAGAATTGATATGAGAAAACATATTGGGATGTTGGAAGCGATTGCAGAGTATGTGTAGGTTCCAATTATTTCGTATCGTTTGGCTCCAAAAGCTTGGCCACAAAGAGTTTCCAAAGCACCCACTAAACCACACTGCACAAAGCGTTTTCAATATTAGAGACAAAATCTCTCACATCCAAAGTCGGAAGGAGAGATATTAATTAGTATTCCATCCGTTTCATTTTAGTTATGTTTGTGCACACAGATCAAAAAACATTTTAATTTTATATATTTTCAAAATAAAAATATCGTTACTTATAAACTTAATCACATTTCAACCAATAAAAAAATAGAATAGCATATAAAGTCAATAAATTTTGCTTTGAAATCATAAAACGATAGTTTTTAAAAAACAAAAGTTTTATTCTACAACGATGTGTAAATTGAAACGGAAAAAGTATATCAATCCACTTATCACCCATAGATTTTAAGTTGAAAACTCATCAAACTTAACATTCAAGACTTGGAATCAATTAACTGAGAAGGAGAGAGTATTGGCATAGTTATTACCATAATACTGAAACCGGAGACATTTGTGAAGGAGGTGGCAAGAGCGACGCCGGAGAGCTGAAGCTCGCCGTTGTGGCCGGCGACCATGGCTGAGATGACAGGCAATAAGTACTCAGCAATGGTTACTATGGCCATAGGAGCGGCTAAGAGGCTCAAATTCTTCAGTTCCAGGGTGAGCTGACCTCTTTGCCATGTAGGGACCAGCTTCTCGTCTCTCGGAAGAAATGGCTCTTCCATTGTCGTCTCCGAGGTGTTGAAATCTTTGCTTTTGATTTGAAGATAAAAGTGAATCTTTATAGGCAGAAGGAACCAATGTGTTGTCACAAGGTAAACATTACTCTTCTGGGCCAAAACCAATGTGTGAATAATGTCAATGAAGACTTTTCTTCCATGTGATACATGGGAATATTATTATTGACTTTTAGGTCGAGTAAAAAACACTTAAAATATCCACGAGACAATTGGTGTGAACTTTCATATCATGATATAATCAAGAGAAATTAAAATATATTATGAGGAAGAAAAATGTGTTATTAATTTAAGAACCAATTTAAATCTGTTGGAATCATGGGATGCATCAAGATTTATACAATCAGTTTTTTTTTTGCAACTACTCATGTTTTGTGTGTAGGTTGAAGGGGGTTTGGTTTTTGGGAGCCTGTACATACTCTTTTTAGACCATCTCCAACCTCATTTCATTTTTCACTTTTTGTTTCATTTTGAAGCAAGTTTTGTTTCATCCCTATTTCATTTTCTACTTCAAAATGAAGCCATGAACAGTGTTGCTTCAAATTTGAAGATATACTGTTCACATCTTCATTTTTTGAAAATGATTTTTTTAAATTATAAATGAGTCCTTAACTTTTACTTATTCGTATCTCTTACCAAAATAAATTAGATACTTTAATATAACCCAATTAATTTTTACTTTCAGTTATTATTTTCACGCTATTAATTTTAAATATTAAATATACTAAAACTCCTACTAATAATAATTTCCATTAATGTAACCCAAGAGTTTTTTCCTTGATTTGGAAAAATCAAAGATTAAGAAGTTCATTACGCACTTCAGAATGATTTAATTGATTACTTGTGGGAAACATATATATGATACTTTTTATATGTTTTATTTATTTATTTATGTTTTGTATAATAATTTTTGTTATATGATAATGTTGAAATTGTATTAAACAATATATATGTTGGAATATTGTTAAAACAAAATAGTTGGGTAAAATTTGTAAACATGAAAAAGTAGAAGGTATTGTTAAAAAATAATGATAAAATAAAGATGGAATATACTTAGAATATTTTTTTTACAAAGAGAAAATGAAGCAAACCATTGGAGCAAAAGTTGCTTCATTTTTTACTTCACTTTGAAGAAAGTGAACTTTTGAATATAAAAATGAAACCAACCATTGGAGATGCTCTTAGTTCATCAGTTTTGGTGGCCTATAGCTCCTATTTTGATACTCTCTCCGTTTCGTTATATAAGTAGTTTTGCTTAAAAGCACAAAGATTTAGAAAACCACTTTTATACCTTTAGCATTTAATTAAAGAGAGAAAAAAACCAATAATATAAATTATATTTCTAATTATATTTTAACTTTTTGTTACTTTTTACATTAGACTTTAAAAATAACTTACATTGTGAAACAAAAGAAAATCTTTAAAACTAATTATATAAAGAAACGGAGGGAGTAGTAGATTATCATGGGTAATTGGCACAAAAATTAATCCAAAAATAAGCATATTTAATACTCAAATCATATCTTCATCCTTTTCTTTGGTGATATGTAGTAGTTTCAGATCGAAGAAATATATTTTTTTTTGTTAACAGAAGAAAAATTATTTAATACATCGTTTTTGCGTTTTCTAATACCATGCAAAAAAGAGCATAAATAAAAAGAATTTCTTTGATCAAAAAATAAAATAAAAAGAATTTCTCTAATTTTATTTTTTAAAACATATCAGAACTTGGGGATCACGTTTTTTGTTAACGATTAAGGCGCTAACAAGTGGACAGTCACGAACGTGCTGCCGAAGCAGATAGTGTAGCAATATTCGTTTTGACTTGTTTGAAAGCATGATT
Source organism: Moricandia arvensis (assembly GCA_905132765.1). Classification (NCBI taxonomy): domain Eukaryota; kingdom Viridiplantae; phylum Streptophyta; class Magnoliopsida; order Brassicales; family Brassicaceae; genus Moricandia; species Moricandia arvensis. Next base: position 32,544 of record CAJHQP010003659.1, read on the forward strand.
ACTAGTGGTCTAAATATCCCATCCAATTTTTTTTTTTCATCTGAGAATTCATTGATTAAAAGAACGAAACAGTCTTTTACACACAGATACAAAAGTCCTTTCTGCAATACAATATCCAAAGGTCCAAACCACTCTTAGAACTTTCCAAACTCCTTGCATCTCTTCATCACCCGACACAGAGGGCAAAAAGTCTCTCATCTCTAAAGAGTCCATTTAACCATTCAGGAGGCCCTGATGCCACATATGATTGCACCTGGTTAAAATTGATTACACTTTTTGCAATGAGAGAGGCCCCTCTGTTTGTTGATTTTGCCTCATTTACAACACGCCACCATTCAATCTTAGCCAAAACCCTGAGGATCTCTGAACTCTGGAATCTGTAAGATGGCCATGCTTTTGGTCGAGTCACCAAACCTACAATGAACCTATCCTGGAGAGCGAAGATAACTCTATTTATCCTATGTGACTCCATGCAATTTACCGCCCATACCATCACTTGCACATGAGCATCGTCGACATTGATCACATTGCTGAAAGCTCTCCTGGAATGTAGTATCACTTCCCCTGCATTATTACGTAGAACCCATGCTCCTCCCGCCACTCTTATACCTTTGGAGAAAGCCATCCCCACATTGCATTTAAACCACGATTCTGGAGGCTTGGACCAGTGTTGTTGTTTTGAAACTTCCTCTCCTTTGTTCTCCTCCTCTTCTTTTTTCTCCATTTCCAAAGCGAGAAATCATAGCTCTGCCTCCTCCTTTATTTTTGACATGATGTCTGTTGGCATGGCAGCCTTGCCTTCAAAAACCCATTTGTTTCTGTTCTTCCATAGAAACCACATGATCCATGGATATGTCCTTGTGATCTCTTTATGCCCGACGTCCTTCATCTCCAAACCGTTGAGGTAGTGGTAGTTTGTGAAAAGAGATGTTGCACTAAAGCCTCCTTCCGGGTGGGGAATATTAGAGAGGGCCCAAACTTGTCTTGCCACCGAACAAGAAAACAATATATGGTTCGGAGTTTCTCCTTCAAAACCACACAGCTGGCATCTAGGATCAGTTTTCACTCCTCTGTGTATCAGAAGTTCACCCGCGGGTATTGCATTACTTAGAGCTCTCCATATGAAGGATTTTATTTTTGGAGTGGTGGGGATCTTCCAAACTGATTCTTTTAAGGCGTTTATTGATGGTTGCGCACAAGCTATCACCTTTTCCTCAGAGTACAAGTTCTGATCGTACAACCAATAACCCGACTTGACTGAGTACATACCGTTCCGGTTGTGAACCCATATCCAAAAATCCTCATAATCAACCACTGGCCTCATCTTCATGATTCTGTCAATATCTTCTTGAAAGAACAATTCATGTAGTTTATCTCTTCGCCATCCCCTCTGATTTACATCAATGATATCACTGACCTTGAGCTCTAGGTCTACCAGGCTGTTCTTCATTAGGGGTAGTCTCATTACTCCATCGTTGATCCATTGTTCTGACCAAACCGCTATAGATTTCCCATTTCCCACTTGTTTCCTTAGCCCTTTTACAAGAAGCTCTCTTCCGTGAAGAATACTTCTCCAAGCATACGAAGGTCTCTGTCCCAATTTGGCTTGCAAGATATCGGAGTTCTTGTAGTATCGGCTTTTGAACACCCGTGCAAATAAGGAGGCTGGCTGATCGAGTAATCTCCAAGCCTGCTTGGCCAGCAAAGCCTGGTTAAATCCTGCTATGTCTTTAAACGCCAAGCCTCCTTGCTCTTTCGATAAACACATTTTTTTCCAGCTGATCCAATGAATTTTCCTCTTATGTTCTAGAGCATTCCACCAGAAGTCAGCCATAGCTCTTGTCAGGTTCTCACATGATTTTTTGGTCAGTTTGAAACACGACATAGCATAAACCGGCATTGCCATGGCTACTGCTTTTATAAGAATCTCTTTTCCCCCATGTGAAAGGCATCTAGCGAAGTAACCTGATAATCTGTTTTTCAGTTTATCATATATATATGCCAGCATCTCAGTCTTGGACCCGCTAAAGCACTCCGGTAGTCCTAGATATGTACCCGATCCACCTTCTGAAGTAATCCCGGTTAACTCTTTTATATCTATTTTGCTGCTTTCTTGAACTTTGACCCCAAAGGTAATTGCTGACTTTTGCAAATTGACCTTCTGTCCTGTTGCAATACCATAGGACTCAAGGATTTTCATCAGCATTGTGGCTTGTTCCTTTGTTGCTTTGCATACCAGTAAACTGTCATCAGCAAATAATAAATGATGTATCACAGGTCCTTGAACAGAGAACTGAATGCCATTAATCTCTGCTGCTTCCTCCGCTTGCTCTAACTTGTGGATCAACCCTTCAGTGCACATCACGAAGAGAAAGGGTGAGAGAGGATCACCTTGCCGCAATCCCCGCTCCGGTTTGATTCTTCCAAAGGGCTGGTTATTTATTAGAACCGAGAAGGTAACTGACGTTACACAGACCATCACCTTGTCAACCCATCCGTCGTCAAAACCCATTGCCAACAATAAGGCTTTGAGGTAAGCCCACTCTACACGGTCGTATGCCTTGGACATATCGGTCTTGATAGCCATATACTTGTCGGATAACTTGTCGTTGGTTCGCAAGCCGTGTATGATCTCATGTGCAATAAGGATGTTGTCGGTGATCATCCTTTCTTCGACAAAGGCAAATTGAGTGGGAGATACAATGTCTGGGAGCAGCGGTTTCAATCTCCACACAAAGATCTTGGATATTATCTTGTATAGTACCGAGCATAAACTGATTGGTCTCAGATCAGACATCTCCACTGGATCACTGATTTTGGGTAACAGACAAAGTAGGGTGTAGTTCCACTCAGTTGAAAACAACCTGAAGTAAAAAAGCCCCTAACTTCCTCGGTTACTTGGTCTCCCACCGTTGCCCAATATTTCTGGAAGAAGAGGCTAGTCATGCCATCATGCCCCGGAGCACTAGCCGGTTTAATTGAGAAAACCGCTTCTTTAACTTCTTCCTTAGAGACTTCTCTTGTAAGTTGCTCGTTCATAGATGGGTTGACCCTGCTTCTAAAACCCACAAAGAAATCTTCAAAAGAGTCTGGGTTCGAGGATTTGAAAAGTTCCTGGAAATACTTGGTTGCCACCTCACCCTTGGAAGCTTCTGAAAACTGAGGCAGACCATTGTTATCGTTGAGCTTTAAAATCTTGTTCTTGGCTCTCCTTGCTTTCACCGAGGCGTGAAAATACCTAGTGTTTCTGTCTCCTTTTGTGGCCCATTTATCTTTACTTCTTTGACTCCAGTATTTTTCTTCCTCTCGGTAAGCTTTCATTAGTTCCCTTTTGAGGTAATTCATCCTCACAAAAGAAGGTTGGTCTCCTGACTGGACTTTTTCTAGTTCCTGTTGTATTTGCACCAGTTTATCCCGAGAATTTAAACTTTGAGTTTTCTTCCACGTGCTTAAAGCTTTCCTGCACTTCCTTAGCTTATCTGAAACTGATACGTCGAAAAAAGAGTGGTTTGTAAGCCAAGCCTTTTTTATCGCTTCTTTCACCCTTGGCTTATTCAAAAACCGAGAATCAAATCTGAAGCTTCCTCTATAAACTTCTGGTGAAGACACCAGCTTAACCAACACCGGTCTGTGATCTGATCCTCTTTTGTCGAGGAAAGACTGATTAGAAGCCGGGAATAAGTTGAACCAATTTTTATTCCCAAAGGCTCTATCTAATTTACACTGAATCCACAGCTTTCCCCTCTGTCCTCCCCATGTCAAGCTATTACCGAAAGCCTGCAACTCTTCTAATTCTCCCACTCGAAGCATCTCATTGAAGGGTTCAAAGGATGCTTCACTTCTCCTTGGTCCATTAAGCTTCTCTCCGTTGTTCCGGATTTCGTTGAAATCCCCTAGAACACACCAGGCCGTTTTTCTTTGGACCCCTATCCTCATCAATCTTTCCCATAGTTTTGGCCTAGCATTTCTTTCCGGTTCTCCATAAACGCACGTTACAAAAAATTTGCTGTTACCGGACTGAACAGCCATGTCTATGATATTTTTATCCATAAACTTAATATTTACATCCAACGAGTTCTTCCAAAATAAAGCCAACCCGCCACTTAAACCCCTTGGCGACACCGTTACAAGTCTGTCATAACCCAACCACACTCTTAAATCTTCCAAAACATCTCTTTTGTTCTTGGTTTCCATAAGAAATAAAATATCAGGGAAATGCTCCTTACGCAATTCCCGAAGTCTTGGAATCACCAAATCCTGTGCACGGCCCAGACCTTGGCAATTCCAACTAAGCATAGCCATTTAGATATTGGACGGTCCCTCACTTGGGACCACCAATGGTTTCTTAAACCTTGCAGAGTTTTGGGATGTCTCCACATCTTCACTGGCCTTTCTCTTTGTTTCAGACACAAGCATTTGGGTCCCTTCCTTTCCTGCACCTTTGGTTTCATCTTCTATAGCCACCAACTTGGTTCTTCTCTTATAAGTACCCGGTCTCTTCCTTGGCTTATATTTTTTCACTTTGGTCCCGGAAGAACCAGTGTCAGAGACACCAAGCTCGTAACCCGTTGAACCTCCATGAAAATAGAAGCTCTTTGAATTGAACTCTTGGATTTCTCCTAGCCTCGAAGTATCCGGGCCTCTGTAGTCATTGGCCTCAAGTGATCGTCCTGCTTTGAATGCCCCTGCCATTAGTTTTTCTCCCAACTTTGCCTTAGTTGATCTCTGCATTTCCTCCTGCTGTTGGAAATCAAAAACCACTCCTTTCTGTTTATCAAGCACTGAAGTAATCACTGGAGGAGGTTCTAAACGCAGACATATTTTCTGACCAATAGGATCATGCTCCAGATCCTTCAAAGATTCTTTGATTCTCTCTTTTCTAGCCATCAGTTCAGGCCCTTCAACAGCCAATAAGTATTGTCTCATATCTTGTAAGACTTCAGGCGCTATCTTTGGTCTTTCTGAACCAGGTAAACGTCCCACTTGGGATTCCATAACTACCCCAAACAAAGGATCATCCTCACTTATTATTTTGCTTTCCTTTGGACTTACTTCCGTCTTCCTTGAGAATGAAGCCTCAGCTTCCTTTGCTTTCTGCAATTTCAGAATAGGACACACTGGTTTCTCGTGGGTGATTCTCTGACAGTGGTAACATCTTTTTTGAATGCGTTCATAGTCGTAGAGGATGTTAATAGCTTCACCACTGGGCAGGTTCACTTTCTTCGCTCTGCGGAGCGGCTTGGATACGTCAAACTTGATTTGAGCTCTTACATAATCTTTCACTTGAGGTTTATCCGGATCAAAAGCCACTACAATCACTTGACCTGCAAACTCTCCCAAAGCCGTGAGAGCTGTTGGAGTGTAATGATTGACTGGAATATTTCTCATCTGAACCCACAGGGTGATGTACTGCAAATAATCTGGCGGGGGTTTCTCCACCCATCTTTCCATCGCCAAAGGCCACTGATTATGCGTATGAACTCCTCTGCTCAGAATATCCTCCAGATTTTGCTCATATTTAAAAATAAACTGGAATCTTTCGTTTGACAAGGCTACTCCTTTAACCCTATCATAGAGCTGCCATCTTCTGGGCATATTAAGTATCAGGTCTGACATCTTTTGGCACTGTGGGTTCAGCAGACGACCCACAAGACTCAGCTTGTTCCTGGAAGTAGAGACGTATTCCGGTAAATCTGGAAGGTTGTACGGCTCATCCTCTTCCTCCAGAGACATGTTCAACAGAGCGTTGTCAAGGCTTGAAGACATTGCGCGCGAATCTCAGATTTTATGAAACCCTAGTTTTTACTGAAGAAGAAATGAGTGATAAGAACAGAGTTTCTGTGTAAAACTTCAACGGGTAGGTGAGGATTCAAGGTGAAAAGGTGAAAAAGGACACAAAACGGGTGGAATTCTTTAATGCTCACGTGTTTCCAGCCAAAAGCTCTTAATTGTCTTTAGAAAGTCTAAGCACAACTATAGAGAGTCAAAAGCCCAAAAGAGGGAGTCGAAAAGTAGATGTATAAATATCCCATCCAATATATGACATAATATGAATGAATGCTCTGTTATGTTCAACAAGCACTGTTCATTTATATATTCAATTACTAGGGCCGGCCCGCCCGTAGACGGGCGGGTTATACTTTAAAATTGATATATGATTAATATTTGTGTAGAGTTTTGGTCTGTTATGAATTGTAAAGATGTCTATATACGAATAAAATGTCTATATATAAAGTTTTTAAAATATATCATCTTGAGAAGCATTATCATCAATTCTTAACGGGTCATTGTTATTTGTCAATACAAAGTTTATGATCTGGTCTAATTGTTGACTTTTTTGAATACAATGTTAGATCAAGGTGTTATCAATTGTTGATGTTTATGAAAATAAGTCAAACTTTATGTGAAAAGTTTTATTATATTCCCATTTCTAATATGTTCTTATAACAGCAGTTTATTTTTAATTTTTTTGAGTGAGAGGGAAAGTGTAAGGAATTTTGGTTTTTAGTAGGGACAGTTAAATATAAAAACTTTATATTTGCATGGGAAGCAAAGTGCCATTGAGACGGCAATAGAACATAAAGCTCGGTCTTTTTTTTTGGTTTCATTTATTTTAAAATAAACCTCAAGTTTTTTTTTCTTTTTTTTAAATATTTAATGGTACTTTTAATGATTCTGCATCTCACATTCACACAAAGTAACAACCCTTTACAGAAGCGTATATCTGCCAAGAAGAGGACACGTGTTGCAAGCTAGCTTAATGAGTTTATGAGATGGAATCCGACGTGGACACCCTAGGAGAGAAGCAAACATTCTTTTACATAAATAGATTTACATCTAGACGAATATGAATTATCACTTGAAAAGTTTGAACATTTTGCACCACAAGGCAGTTTGAACATTCAATATTGTATCCACTATTATTGTCGAGTTTAAAATTACATATTCCTAAAGTTTTCATTTATGAGAGTGAAATTTAATATTTTTTCAAAGTGAGCTACAAAACTCAAATGGTACATTAAGTAAATAGGCCTGATTCATGTCAGCAATAACTTAGAAATATCAGTGAATAACAGAAAAATAAAATTAATTAATTTGATTTCTTATGTACATTTTCGATAACTTTTTTTGTGTATTCATTATTCTTTTTGACATCAAAAAATTATTCTATTATTCAAATTAGAAGTTGTTTGGGAATCCAAACCAAAATAGAACAACCAACAAAAATTAAGTCAAGATGGAAAGTACGATTTATCATATCTAAACCATCAGTTGTCCGGTTCTGGTCTCTTGATATATGGAAAATTTTGAAATCTGGAAAACGTCTCATGCGACCTACGACCTCCCTATCTCCATGGAGAAGATTGGCCATGCTTTCGGGTTTTGAATCATCGATTATCCTTGCAGCTTGTCCCAAAGTGTTGGCAGTTTATGTGTTGAAGCATGGTATCCATTGCTTAGATTAACAACTCCAGTTCTGAGTGCAAATAAGCCAACTGTTTTCTTTGTTTTTCAACTTTAAGAATTGTTCATTCTCTGATCCATCACTCCATACCCAACCAAAACCATTGTATGTAGCTTCGGCCGTCCATGATCCACCAACCAAACAAATATTCTGCAAGCTTAGGACTTGTAAATTAGTTGTTTGGTGTATTGTTTGAGTCTCATCCGAGGTCATGGAGTTTGCAGCAAACCATGTATGGCATTCACTTTTAGTGTGCATAATCAACTCCAGTGGGTCCCGTGTGTGTCCACGAAACAATTTATCATTATGAGCTTTCATAAATACCAGATAATCCAAGAATAAGGATCTGATCTAGCTCCAGATCTTCGATCTCCGTTTTCTCCACAACAAATAGTTCATGGTTGTATACACACTAGACACGATGCTGTCGAGGCGAGAGCCCAAGTTTGCAAGACATGTAAAATTGCATGGTTATCTAATTCTTTATGTTCTCCACATCTAGGATAATGGTTGTCACATAGATATATCGTTGTGTTAAATTTCTTGTAACCGCTACATATCCAAACACCAAATACCATATAAGATGACATATTTTCTGTGGAGCGTTGATCTTCCAGGAAAATGCTTCTAACTTAGTGAAACTCGGCTCCAAAACTATTTCCACATGATTCTTGTGAAGAACGTATCTTGCAACCTAAAAGCCAAACTTGACCATATGCATCACATTCTTTATGTAGCTCTATCTATACATATAATTGGCTTATGACCCAACTTCGAATAAGAGGTATGTCTTCTTAGCGATTGGAATTTCAGGCTTCTCAACATACCAAACTTTTGGGTTATCATGAATCAATTCGCTCACTGTCATTCGGGATCTACCAATGGGTGGACCGATCTTGCAGATCTAGCAGGGATTGAGAGAATCCAAGGATCTTCCCACACATTTATCTGAAATCATAAGTGTAATTTTTGATTGATCTCTAATCTTAATAAAGGTCTCACTGCCATCAAACAAGTCCAAACATAAGATGGAGAGGCGAGCTTTGTCGATAATACCTTCCAAGCAAAACTCTCGCAAGGAGAGAATCTGGAAATTAGATTAATCTATATGGTTGCTTTGCCAAAAAAACTACATTAAACTCATGAATGAGTTTAAAACCGATACCTCCCTCTTCTTTAGGACTACAAAGTTTTTCCCATCTTGCCTAGTGCATGCCTCTCTTTGGTGGACTCGAGCTCCACCAAAATCTTGCTATAGCGCTTGCTAATTTCTCACAAATATCCAAAGGTAGAAGAAATCTTGACATTAAGTACATTGGCAATGCTAATGCTATAGCTTTTATCATTATTTCATTTCCACCTCGTGCCAGCCAACGGATCGACCAATCGTTGATTCCATGATCAAGCTTATCTTTAAGGAATACAAAAAACTTGCATTTTGAGCCATTGCTGTCCTCTGGTTTTCCCAGATACATTTCCATTCCCCCTTCATTGTCAATAGACATTGTCACCTTGATTTCTTGTTTCACTCTTGATGATACCCTTTTACCAAAGAGAAACAATGACTTCTCAAAATTTATGCATTGGCCCGATGCTTTTCCGTAAACCTTTACCACTTTCATTACCTCATCAAATTCACGGGGTTCCGACTTACAAAAAAAACTATTATCAGAAAATAAAAAGTGAGATACCAGGGGACTAGTGCAAGAACACACATTCCCGTTATTTTTCCATGACTCTCTGCATGAATTAGAAGGCTAATGAATGCTTTCGTGCATAAGATAAAGATGAAAGGAGACAAAGGATCTCACTGACATAGGCCCCTCTCAGGTACTATATGTCCTCTTGGCTTGCCGTTCATGAGGACCTAGTATTTTACAGATGAAACACATTGCATAATCCACCTGATCCAAGTTTCAGAGAAACCCATTTTCTCTAACCTCTTCATAAAGATCCACTTCATCCAGTCATATGCTCTACTCATGTCTATTTTTATTACCATTCGCTTATATCTTTCACCAGTTCTTGACTTATCATTATGTTGTTTGTAATCTCTCCCCACAACAAAGGCTAGCTGAGTCTCAGATATTCTGTCAGGTTAAAATATTTTTCAATCTCTAGCATAAGAATTTTGAGACAATCTTGTTACTTACACTACGCAAACTTATAGGGCGGAACTGAGTCATCTTTGTGGGTCTTTCCTTTTTCAGGATGAGGCAGATGTTAGTATCATTTAGCCCTAGAGCAATAATACCTTCAAATAAAAATTCATTGGCCATGCGAGTCAAATGTCCTTTTAAAATATCTTAAAACTTCTGATAAAATAACGTGTAAAGAGGGGAAGTTTTATTTTCCATTATGTAATTGGAGCAGTTGGTTCCTGGTTCATCACATCGGTGACTAGAAATATTTTCCAGGGCTTCATCTAATGCTGATGGATTATATGTCTCAAATAGAGATTGGAAATAGTTACTAGCAATGGCTACCAACCCCTCTTTGTCTTCCACTATATTTCATTGGTTGTTCGTCAATCGAGTGGTCCTAATTTTTGCTCGCCTTTGTTTTGTCAGATTGTGAAAGAACTTCGAGTTCATGTCTCCTTCTCTCGCCAAAGCACCATACTCTTTTGTCTCCAAAACATTTCCTTTGCCTTAAGAGTTTCAGAAAGATATTTCAGCGATGTATTTAGCTCCTCTGATGTGACACTGTCATCCGAGTACATAACCTCAATCTTCTCTTTTAGATCGTCTATATGTTTCTTTGTGTTCACATCATTTTGCCTTCTCCATTGGCATAACACTTTCTGCAGCAAGTAATATGTGCCATGATGTTTGCATCCGTCGAGAGATCATGAGAGTTCCATCCTTCGTGGATCACTTGCCGAATTTCATTGCTATCCAACAATCGCTTATCAAATTTAAATTTTTTTCTTCGTTCGGAACGGTTTTGATAGGATATTTGCTAGGACTTGACTCAGATCTGAGCCGCAAAGCGTAAGTTCTAACATAAGAATGTGGGAACTTTTCATGCTACTTTTCATTCCCTAATGCTCGCTCAAAGCGGCATCTCACAGTATTTGTCATTCTTTTGCCGACCCATGACAGTAGAATTCATGAACAATGGAATTCCAGCATCCTACAATCACTTATTATTTGTTTGAAGGAAGGGAAGAGCTATTAGAGCGTTGTCTCCTCCCTTTTTTCATCATGTCAATCAATATTTCATTAAAATGTCAATCGTGAACCAAAGTTCATCTTTTATTGTTGTGAAATACGTAAGGCTCCAAAACGAATTCCTTACGCTCTAAGACATGGTCGCCATAAACAAACGTCATATAGACTTTTATTACATCAATGACTTCATATACATCTAACATTTGATTATTTGAAAATAAAACATCAACTTATAAATAATCTATAAAAATAAAGCTAAACCATCGATTTGGCCAAAAGGCTCAACGACAAACGATTTCTCAAATCCTAAGTCATCATGAATTTCTTGCAACAACAGCTTCCTACTCTTCATCTAAAAAAAAGAACAAGATACATGGATGATGCTTAACACATCTCTGTGAGGCATTGAACTATGAGGTTGTTCTCTATCACTTGACAGTTATAACTCAGTGTTTTCATAGTAGTGTGTATTTCATCATGAACTTAAAAAAATCAAAAATCCTATATAAACTTTCAAAATCGTGCTTATATATGTTGACCTTTAATGATGTTAGTTAACCTTTAATTTATCAAAACAACGTCATTTTGGATAATTCTAAAAATTAAAATTATGTTCATTTTGGAACTCAAACTATGGCACGGAAACACAACAATGAATATCTTAGACTAAAGTAACTTTCTTTTATTAGTTGTGTAAGCATTAAATTATATTACATTTTTGATTTATCAAATAAATCTTCAATTTTTAATTGTTTTTCTTTCAATAAATATATGATTGTTTATATTTTAAATGAATTTTATGAATCTTTATTTAATAAATTTAAATTAATTATTAGTTCTGTAAATATTTTATTTTATATTATTAATAAAATAAAATATATTGTAAATTTTAAATTGTTGTTTTTATGTTTGTAGAGCTAGATTTATAAGTTAAATTTGAATTTATATATTTCAATTTTTAATATTATTACAATATATCTAAATTACTTTTTTGAATTTATATGTTACAATTGTAATATTAAAATTTAAAATAATATTATAATACATTTTAATTTGGCTTTATATGTTTATTTTTAATAATACTAAAAGGTAAATATTTAAATCAATAGTAATTAATTTAAATTTATAAAATAAGGATTCATAAAATTAATAAAAATAAAAAATAATAAAAGATGTATTTTATAAAACTAAAGTAATAAAAATGTATAAGATTTATTTGATAAAACCAAATCTTATTTATTATTTATTGTTTATACACTACTAGACGAATGTTACTTTAGTCTAGTGGTTAAGATACTGTTGTGTTTCTGTGCCATTATTTGAATCTCAGAAGATGCAGATTTTTAATTTTAGAATTATCCAAAAGACGTCATTTCGATAAATTAAAAGTTCACTAACACTATTGACGGTCAACATATATATTGCACGATTTTGAGAGTTTATATAGGATTTTTGAATATTTTTTTTAAGTTTATGATGAAATGCGCATTAGCACAAAGTTTGTGAAGGAAAAGACACGGCGACGTGTAAAGTTTGTGTTGCAATAGTCATTTTTCAATTAAATCTTTCCTCAAATTTATGAGGCAAAAAAATTATTTTAACTTTATCGTTTTTCTCATTTCCATTTTATTTTTTAACCTCTTTACTCCACTTTGTAACCAATCACACACAGAGATACATAGCACAATAAATCATACAGCTTTGACTAAAAAAATATATACAATTTTGAGAGACAGTGCTAAGATAATCAACTTGTACGGTTTTGCTGAGATATAAGCAGTACCATAATTTAGTTTATGAAAAGGTAAATTAAACTTAAAAATAGCGAAATAAATAGAAAAGAAGCACGAGATCTAGAAACTTTATTTGTTGAAAAGATCTAAACATCCACACTCTCTTCTGCCATTATACCCACAACCTCTCACCACAATGCATTGATTATCTGATTCTGAATCTTTTGCGATCGTTAAGTGGCTTGCCTTCTAGTGATTAGACCACACTTCTCTTCTTATAAAATTTTAAATTCAAGAAAGCTTACTTTTCGACCAACGAGATATCTATGTTTCCCCTCATCAATGTCTTCTTTCTCACAATGGACATAACATCCGCTACATCTAAGCAAGAGTCCAAAATAGAAAAGGGGTTAGAATTATTAATCTCTGGAACTAAATTACGGTGGTGGGAATGGAGTAATATTGTCACCCTTTTCGAATGCAGTCCTCCTTGAGGGCTATGTGGAGTCCCTTCATAAGAGAAAGAACAGTTTCTGGGAGAGTATTTGTTGCGGTGGAGTGGCCAATGAAATAAGAGACTTAATTTTTAGTTTTGAAGTATGTGTTAAGTTAGATGAGTTTCTGACCTAAGATGCTAAATGGATTGGCACATCTATCTTATATATTAAGAAGAATCCCTTCCAACTATCAATGTGGGACACTTTATCTTTAATACACCCCTTGAGATGATGGCTCCTTAAACGTCAATCTCGAATTGTTTGGGCAAAGATTAATGGGCTAACTTGGGCCAGATCAATGTGGATCAGATTGAATTATTTGAATCGGGCTCGGAAAAAAAACCAACTGGTCTTTAGTGGATTGATCCATTTATCTTATGTATTAAGAAGAACCGATGTGAGAGACTTTGTCTCTACTTGTATGCTCTGTAGAGAAAGCTAAAATCAGTTGAAATACATAGATTATAAAGGTTATGTTTTCTATTGGCATAGCTGATACTTTTGGAATTGGATTTTTTGCCAATGGCAGTGGCAAAATGTGTATCTCAAGAGTAAGAACAAGAAACAAATGCAAATGGAAAATAGAAACGACCTGACTGGTAGCCTTTCAGCTCTGGTACTATGTTCATGTAAGACACGGGTCAAACCTTGCAGACTGGACGAACATGTTGGAAAAAGGACGATGGAGGTTTGATATTAGCGATGTGCGAACTGTCTACAATGGGCGAACCTGATTGACGTGGGTGATTGGAGATCGATGGACGGATAGCGACTGATAAGAGATGTATGATGGGTCAAACCTTGCAGATTGGATGAATAGGTTGGAAAGATCCATGTCAAACTTTCTAGACAGGCTGACTCTTACATCAATATCAAAGTATGTTAATGTAAGATCCGGGTCAAACCTTGCAGACTGGACAAACATGTTGGAAAAAGGTTGATGGAGATTTGATATTAGCGATGGTCGAACTGTCTAGGATGGGTGAACCTGATTGACATGGGTGATTGGAGATCAATAGACGGATAGTGATTGACAAGAGATGGATGATGGGAACCAAAAGATTAGTTGTTTAACGCTCTTCTTCTGGTTCAGTGTGAGGGTGATGAAAAAAAAGTGGAGGATGGCTTTTGATCGGCCGATTGTTCAACACTCTCTGAACCAAAACAATGGATGGAAGATGGGATGGAATGATGGATCAAAGGACATGACACGATTCTTGGACAAAAGCTTGATAAGTCAAAATGCTATGAGCCGCTTCAAACATACACACAAACTTAGGGTAAATGTTTTGTTTAGGCAGAAACTCAGTTTTCTTTATTGATATGAGGTAAATGATACAAGGTCTTTTATAGGGGATTTATATGAGATTCGATGCAACTATGACCTTCTAGAGGACTTGAAACAAATTACCATACATGACTCGACTTGGACCTAAAGCAAAGGCTAACAAATGACCTTGAAATATTCTTATTCAAAAAAGGGAAAACAAAAGGAAACAAAAAAATAAAACACAAAGGAAACAGACTGTTAATCAATTAATTCATGGTAATGGGATGCTTAGATCCCTACCCATCAAGTAATCTAACTTGGCTCATTTGGTCCAAGAGGTGGTCAAAAAATAAGCCGAATTAAATACAAAATTAAATTATTCAGTTATCTAAAAAGAAGGCTGAAGACCAAAGAAGATATTCATAAACACACGCTTCTCGGTACAAGAGTTAGGGTTTCTACAATTCGTATGTTCTTGCTGAGTTAACCTAATTCTCATAAAGTCTTGCCTCTTCTCTTGTAATATGTCTCTTGATCAATCAAAGAAACGTCTTTCAAATAATATTAAGGATCAATCAGAATAATGATTGATTTAGGAATCTCTTAGTATATGTATACAATATATATTCTCAATTAATGTCTATGTAATACCTTACCATAACATCTTTTATATAACTCCCCTATGTACATTTTATTCAATATATGATTCATTCTACACTTACATGGTATTAAGGGCTCTCGATCAAACACAAATTTCTTTTTCATAAAAATTTTCCCATTAAATTTGATTTGATTCGTTATTCGTTTGGATTCGATCCGAAAATCTGGATATCGTAAGTCTTTAAAGCAAATCAAATACTAAAAAATCTAGATCAGTTAAAAACGAAGCATATCACAAATACTAAAAATTTTGGAGGCGGATATCCGCTCCGCTCCGATTTTTAGACTAATAGATGTATATGTTCAATTAAATGTAGAATTTTAAATGTATGATTTTAAATAATTATTATTTTAATATATACTTTTATTAATAAATCACTTATAGAGTGTTGAATTAAGAAATGAATATAAAATCTTTATAAAACTACATTTTTCTAAAAAAAATATTTTATAAAAATTTATGAAACGTATAGTTTTTTTTACTTTTATTTTATATTTTGTATAATATATATTTTGAAAATAAATTTATATAGTTTTTCTAAATTCACTTGTATTAAACATAGTAGATGAGATATTCATAAATATTCACAAATATCCATAAATCTTTCCAATATCCAAAAATCGGATATTTGTATTTTTCCGAAACAGAGAAAATCAGAAAATCAAATATTCGTTAAATAAGAAGCAAATCACAAATACTGAAAATTAGGGTATTATCCACTCCGTGCCCACCCCTACCTAAGAGTCCTTCATTTTTATAATATTAGCTTTGTGTACTTTGGTTAGACTTGATAATTATGTCTATGTGACAGGACTACTCATAATAGCTATTTTGTATCACATACATTTCTATGTTTTCATGTCAATCATTTCGGTTATAGACTTAGCAAAAACTCAAGAAAAAGATGACCAAATAACTTAGTTTTCCTTTTCTTCTTTGTTTAGACAAAATGAATGATATACGTCTAATAGAATGGTATACGTCTAATAAGTGAAGTTAATGTTTCTAATTTATGTCAAATGACAGTCAGAGTAATTATCTATACCCCCACAACGTTTGGTTATAGTAGCTTTGAGATAATTAAATATTCAATGTTTGATCTAATCTACATTTCTAGATTACATTTGTTACGGTGACTATGTATGGTATCTCCATAATCCTAAGGGTTCTAATCTAAAGTTCGAACGGCTTAAACCAATCCATGGATGATACGATCCTCATAGAAAAGGTGTGGTGCGACATTAAAACGTTGATTTTTCTCAAATACCTTTAGCATCCAAAACAAGTAAAGTAACTTCCACGCACGCGTATGTAAATATCGGTAGCAAAGATGCATTCCCAAACATGGAGAAAAGTAGGGGATGGGTCCATTTGGGAATCATATAAAACCAAGGATGTTGTCTAATTTGTTATTGGTCCATTACGTTATCTTCATGTTCGCGTGTGCAGTGCCAGTGCGACCTTACCGGATTATAGATTCTTCTATCTTTTTCTCTTCTTAAGAATATGATTTGAGTATAGTTTTTTTGTTAATGAAATATAGTATTTCTACCGTTTCTTTACTTAAATTTAAACTATTATATGTGTGCGTGATAGTATATTTTACTGCATTTATGATATTTGCGATATGTTTATGCTGACTATGCTTATATAAATAAAGCTATTTGAAAAATTTGAAACAAATAAGTAGAAATCTTTATGTTTATGTTTTTATTAAACACACGTCACCGGATGTACATATATCTGATTTCTAGTCTTAAACATAGTGTTAAGTTATCACTAAAATTCTCTTAAAACATAAATAAATAACATGAACAAAAGGAAAAGACAAAATAGTAGAAAAGAAAAAAAATATTCGTTATTTTTGTTTCCTGGATTTGATAAAAACAATTATTCTATTATTCTTTAAATTAAAAAGTTTGAGAAAGAACAGTTAAAAATATTCAGTTAAAAATATTCAGTTAAAAATATTCTTTATAAATAGTGTTAAATTTAAAGAATGAAGAAGAATTTACTATTCTCACTCATTTTTTGTCACCATTTAGATCCATAGTGAACGTGTATTCTCAAAGACGAGCGAAAAAGCTTTGTCTTTTTATTGTTTTCTGTATTCAGCATTGTCTTTGGCAATAATAGTCACTCTGGCATTGTCTTTGTTGCAGATACCTTTAAAACAAGAGTATGTTCCAAGAGCTCAGCCCTTATCCAACAGATCTTCTTGTTCCACCTAAAAGCATATTTTTTTTTATTTGACCAGAAAAAAAAGAAGAGATATTTTTCAAGTTAAGATTAAAGGTTTTCATATGTAAGAGAAGTTTTAAATAGAATGACTAAGAACTAGGAATTGTTATTTTTTTTTATCAACAACTAGGAAATAATTTATTTTCCATTGTACTGAATATTTAATCAAATTTTATCATTATTTATTTTTTATTTTTTCGTTTGAAGTATGATTTGTTATAGTAATATTCTAATCACTTGATAACACTATAACTTTATCATGATTATCCGGCCCAAAAAATTAGTCTGTAATGTTTTATCTTTGTGCTATCTCACTACCTTTAGTGATAGTTCTCAAATGTAGCAATCTTCTAACCTAATACAATTTTCCTTCTGATAAAGAACTAATTTGTTTTAGAAATATTTATTTTCCTCCTCTACAAATAGAGAAAACAATCCATGATTAGATTAGGACCAACCAACCGGTAAGGAAATAATATATTATCACTTTTTTGCTGCTGAATATAAGCATCAATGGAGACTCCATTATTGTGACGCAATGTGACCACTTGAGCATCTTATCATTTTTACTCCAGAACCACCTTACTTTCCTAAGCTTTCCCTTTTTCTGCAACAAATTAATATTGCAAATCAATTCTTGAAGAAAAGTTATAAGCGGGAAATAAAGTTAATAAGAATTTAGTCAATAGTTTACATAGAAAGCCGTATTTTTGTATGTCGTCG
This sequence comes from Moricandia arvensis, assembly GCA_905132765.1. NCBI lineage: Eukaryota > Viridiplantae > Streptophyta > Magnoliopsida > Brassicales > Brassicaceae > Moricandia > Moricandia arvensis. Next base: position 50,307 of record CAJHQP010003659.1, read on the forward strand.
AAAATGATATCTTAATATCATTTGTTTCAAGATATTGTTACATAGGGATTTTGGAAGTGAGAAGCATATCGTTCATTTAATATTGTTAAAACGATTAATTATAAATATGTTACTTGTTATGAACCAACGCAGACTCACTTTGAAAAAAGCAACAAAACTTAAGAGCAAACTGAGGCAAATATCCATTTAGAATTTATATATTAGTTATATGAATAAATAATTATAAAATTTTAGATCTACATTTATAATAGTTTCAAAATCCAATTTTTTTCTTTTTAGAAAAACGTTCATATTTTGTAGAGAAAATAATTGTTATAATCCTAAAAAAACATACCGTATCATAATTAACATTATTATTTTTCATATAAATTTGATAATATATTAAGAATCCCTTGTCTTGTATGTGTTATTGGACCTTTCTCCAATACCACTATAAAGAAGCAACTCAAGGCATTGCCAAAACAAGAAGTCCTACAAACATACAGAGAGAGTATCAACAACAAGGAGAAGAGAAGAATGAAGCACACAAATCTTTTACCATTTCTTGCTTCTCTAATTCTTCTTCTTCTCCATTTGGGTTCGAAACCAATCTTTGCATCTATAGATGTACATTCATTATTCCTTTATCCTAAAAAAAATCTTTCGTTTTGCATTCAAAACTTCTTCTCTTTCTTTTTATTAGAAAACTTCTCTATTAATCTACTTTTTTGTATGTCTCCAGGCGTCCTCATATGTAGTGTACTTTGGAGGTCACTCTCATGTTGGAGAGATAACAGAAGATGCCATGGATCGAGTCAGAGAAACACATTACGACTTTCTTGGCTCCTTCATTGGAAGGTCTCTTAAACATTTTTATTTTGTTACTACATATATGGCTGCATCCTCCTTTTATTTCACATGTGTCTTAATTCCTGTGGAAAGCAGCCGTGAGATTGCTACAGACGCCATTTTCTACTCATACACAAAGCACATCAACGGCTTTGCCGCCCATCTCGACCACGACCTCGCATCAGCAATCTCCAGTAAGTACACATATATGGCCGGTCCACTATTTACAGTTTTTTTTTTTTTTTTTTTTACTATTTACAAATTTGTGTATTTCCAGTTTGGTAATGTAGAAGGAACACGTAACTTATTTTTTTTTTCTAAGCAAGTCTTCTTACGTGTTATGTTTCTCTCTATTCATGATTTAGAGTGACTTACTTTTTGTATTGGTTTTTAAAGAACACCCGGAGGTTGTGTCTGTATTTCCAAACAAAGCTTTGAAGCTTCACACGACTCGATCATGGGACTTCTTGGGTTTGGAACACAACTCGTACGTTCCTTCCTCTTCCATTTGGAGAAAGGCCAGATTTGGAGAAGATTCCATCATCGCAAATCTCGATACAGGTCCTCTCTTCTTTTTAAATTATTTTTAGTTTTCTCTTAAATCTATTGGTCAACCTTTGCACCTTCTAAAATTAACAACTATACATTTTCAATATGGATTTGACTTGCATTACAAGAAATATATGTATATTCATTAGCTAGTTGTCAAGATCTCTAGATGTCAGCAAGAATCAATCCGCCACCATTTATATTTCACACATGTGCGCATGTGCATATTCATTAATATGCATATTCTCTTTGCTCAACAAGAATTTTAGCTGCTCTTATATTTAATACTTTCTCTGGTTCAATATGATGTATATTTTAGTTTTTTTTTCACACATATTAATATTACATACAATAAATGTATATTTTATGATTATTTTTCCCTATAAATTTAAACCAATAAAAAATTAGTAATTGCAATTAAGTTTTTTTTTGACTTTGTAACTAATTATATATTAGTTGACAAAACACGCATTGAAAAAAAAACATTTTTTTTCTAAAACATAGAAGATTATGAAACAAACTGAGTATTCTTTATGATTGTATCATAAATTTTACCTGAATCCTACAAACGAAAATTAAGTTTATGATTAGCTAGCGACCTATGTAATAAATACTTACAGATTGGTGAATAATTCCATGTACATGCAACGTGTTTTGGCATTATGCAATTGTCTTTAACAGAAAGTCAATGCATTTACTCCCCGTAACTTTATAAGCTCATAGTTGTGATAATCATTCAATCTATGAATAGTTGTTATGAGTTCTCAAATACAGTACTTTTCGTTTAGAAAACGTAATTCTTCAGTTTCAGCTAGGTGATGTCAAGTGTAATTAAAAAAATAACTTTTTTCAAAGGATCTGAACTAGAAGAATAATTAAAATGTTGTGGACAAGAGGCGCCTAAAATTGGGATCGTATATGCATGAGATCTAGAACCTTTCATGCCGTTCTTTTGAATATTGATTCAGATAGTAGTAGAATTTACTTTTCTTTTGTTAAAGAAAGTGATACAAGTTACCACAACTAAGGACATGTTCAATGGGGGTTCTTAGGGGGGTTTTTAACCAAAATTAGTGATGGGTTCCACCACTTTCCCTAAGAACCGGTTCTTAAAATCTTTAATTAAAAACCGACTCTTACACTGTTTCGTGGGTCCCACTGACACGTGGTGGCGGGTTCGTTTCTAATTTTTTTTTGAATCATAAAAAAAAAGTTAAGAACCCCTAAATGGGAATTATAGCATTGAACATGCTCTAACATGATTGGTTGTGTGATTATGAGACACCACACATATTTTTTCTTTTTGCTTCTTAAAATCTAATTCCACATTTCCACTTATAAATAACATCAAAGAATCAATACAGAAAAAAGCTAAATAAGTTATAATTGATTTTAATTTCATAGACTAATAATTTTGAAAATGATTGTGTGGTAAAAAAAGGTGTTTGGCCAGAATCGAAGAGCTTTAGGGATGAAGGCTTGGGACCAATTCCTTCAAGATGGAAGGGAATATGTCAAAACCACAAAGATGCCACTTTCCATTGCAACAGGTTTGTTCTCTCTCTCTCACACACTCACATTTATCCTTCAAAGGGGTGTTTTATCATTTTCCATTAAGTAATTATATCATAAGATAAAAAGCAATATATGAATTTACCTATTTAAAACATCACTGAGTTTATTATGGCTAGAAATAATGTACAATAGAAACTCTATAATTAATAGATACAATATATTAATAAATTATTCCATTCCGAATTGGACCGATTCAAGATATAAAATAATTTGATATAATAAAATAACAAAATTTTGAAAATTCGTTTGCATATATATGATCCCATTAAAATCATCAATTAATAATTATATATATGAAATTTATATAAAATAATAAAATATTATGTTATTAATATTTATTCAATGAAATCTCTTTCTAATTATTAACATTCTAATGTTATTTTGTCAGATTACATTTAAAACCCCATCTAAATTAGAACAAACAATCTTAAAGAAGAAGATAAAACTGAATCTACTAAGTACAGATACACAACACCATAAAAATATTGTTTTTATTTTACAGTAATTCAAAAATGAAAATTCTTAAAAATTAATAATAATATACATTAATCAAATATTAAACACTTAACATTACTAATTTATAGAGTTTTTACTGTACCTTCTTTTTGGAACTTTTGATGGGTTGCTGTAATATTCTTCTGTCACTCACTTTGCCTACTGTTGTAGAATCTTTCTTTTTATCTACACACTTGCTCTTAACTTTCTTTTACACCTTTCTATCGATTTTCCTCGGCAAACCATACAAATGGAATCTCAAAAAGGGCAAAATTATAAGTATAGTTTCTTTTAATTTTTTTTGAAGAGTCTATGTTATCTTTCATTGACTAACCATAAATAATGTCTATGTAGAGGTTGTGCAATAAAATTTCAAATGTTTGTTTTAGAAAAACCAATTAAACGTCCAAAGAATTCCAGAGCTTAAACAAACCAAACTGAATTGCATACAGTAATTAAAAAACTTTCAGTTTGATAAAATGAATAAAAAATAAACCAAACCAATCATATATGGTTATTATTTAATGTACATTTTTATATACTCGATAAGCCATACAACTAAAAATTAAACCAAATAAAAAGAAAGAAAAGTTCAATCCCTAGATCCTGGTGATACAATATGGTTCATTTTTATGTTTGTTTGGGTCCATTCTTAACTAATTTTTATAAATGCATGTTGTACTCTTGTAATTCATCAATATACATATGTTTAAATATAGGGAAAAAACAAACGACTATTACTGTTGTGTAGTGAAAGCATTTTATTTTTTACTAACAAGTTTAACTGAAAAAAACTGTGCATGAAAGGAAGCTGATCGGAGCAAGGTACTTCCACAAGGGCTACGCAGCAGCCGTGGGACCTCTCAACTCCTCCTTCGACTCTCCACGTGATCTCGACGGCCATGGCTCCCACACTCTCTCCACCGCCGGAGGAGCTTTCGTCCCCGGAGCCAACGTCTTCGGCCAAGGCAACGGCACGGCAAAAGGTGGCTCCCCACGTGCCAGAGTAGCCGCCTACAAAGTCTGTTGGCCACCAGTCAAAGGCAACGAGTGCTACGACGCGGACGTTCTCGCAGCTTTCGACGCCGCCATCCACGACGGCGCTGACGTCATCTCTGTCTCTCTTGGCGGTGAGCCAGCCCCGTTTTTTAAAGATAGCGTAGCCATCGGGTCGTTTCACGCCACGAAGAAGCGGATCGTTGTTGTCTGCTCGGCCGGGAACTCTGGTCCGGACGATAGTACGGTTTCGAACGTTGCGCCGTGGCAGATCACTGTCGGAGCTAGTACTATGGATCGTGAGTTTGCTAGTAATCTCATTCTCGGTAACGGAAAGCATTACATGGTTAGAATATGTCCCAAGTTTGATCTTGAATCAGTTTCTTGAATCAGTTTCTTGAATCTTTGACATTCATATTATTCTTAATTGGTTTAGGGACAAAGCTTGGCACCATCATCTTTGCCACATGCTAAATTCTACCCAATAATAGCAGCTTCGGAAGCAAAAGCTAAGAACGTTACAGCTTCTGATGCGTGAGTATTTTTTTTTCAGACAAGCTATTGTTTACTCATTCTAAATACTCCATCCGTTATAATAAGATACTTGTTTTAGAGGAAAAAATTGTTTCTTAAAGATATAATTTTTGTGTTTTCTATGAAAAAATGTAAATTTCAAAAAAAAAGAAATTAAAATTATTATTGGTTAAAAATTATTAAAAATTAAAAATTGAAAAAAATACAGAAAATGATAGATATTTATAGTGATTTATTGTGTTTTCTTGATGTGTAAAAAAGTTATCTTTATGAAACAGCAAATAAATTATGACACTTTGTTGATGTTATTTTATTATCTCTTTGTGCAGGCAATTGTGCAAACTTGGATCGCTTGACCCTAAAAAGGCAAAGGGAAAGATCCTAGTGTGTCTTAGAGGACTCAACGGGAGAGTTGAAAAGGGTCGAGCTGTGGCTTTAGCTGGCGGTGTAGGGATGGTTCTAGAGAACACTAATGCAACCGGTAATGATCTAACTGCTGATCCGCATGTCCTTCCGGCCACACAGATCAGTTTCAAGGACAGTCTTGCCCTGTCAAGATATATCAGCCAAACCAAGTAAAGAGGATTCTTCATTCACTTAATTCAAACCTTGACTTGTTGGAAGTTCTAAGAGAGAAACATTTGCTTATGTATGTAGGAAGCCCATTGCCCACATTACTCCTTCAAGGACAGTTTTGGGAACAAAACCAGCACCTGTAATGGCTGCCTTCTCGTCTAAGGGTCCGAGCTCGGTGGCTCCTGAGATTCTGAAGCCGGATATTACTGCACCTGGTGTGAGTGTAATCGCAGCCTACACTGGAGCAGTATCTCCAACAAACGAGAAGTTTGATCCTCGTCGTCTTCTGTTCAATGCTGTTTCAGGAACCTCCATGTCTTGTCCTCATGTCTCTGGCATTGCCGGTCTTCTCAAACCCGTTATCCTTCTTGGAGCCCTGCAGCCATCCGCTCTGCCATCATGACTACTGGTAAGAATGTATTTCGATTCTGGATCATGACTATGAGGATTCTTAACTTTACAGGAAATTCAACCCCAAAGTATCTCTGTAAAGAATTTTTGGATTGGGTTTAAAGTTAAGAATCCTACAATTAAATATTAATATAAATATATACATATATATATATGCATTTTGAGAACCTTGGAACTAGAACCTCTTTGGGGGTGCTCTTAGGCATTGCGTAGGTTTTACTGATTCAGGCATATAACTAAATCTTGTTTTTTCCATGGTCATGTTTTTTCAAACCGAACCAAGTACTTGTTTTTTCAAACCGAACCAAGTCAAGTAGCGAGTACAAGCCGAGTACTAAGTACAAGTTCGAAATTTGAATACTCGTACAAACCAAGCCGAGTACTAAATATAGCAAAAATACCGAGTACTCGGCTTGTGCCCAGCCCTACTTGTGGTGGAAGTAGACTTCGTTTTTCTTAATCTTTTAGTTTATCTGTGTTTTGTTTACTTACTCGGTGTTTGGTTTTGTAGCAACAACAATGGATGACATTCCCGGACCCATCCAAAACTCAACCTACATGAAGGCAACACCTTTTAGTTTCGGGGCAGGACACGTCCGACCAAACCTAGCTGTGAATCCTGGTCTTGTTTACGATTCAGGCATCAAAGATTATCTCAACTTCTTGTGCTCACTTGGATACAAGGGATCACAAATCTCTGTCTTCGCTGGAAAAAACTTTACCTGTTCAAGCCGTAAAACCAGTCGTTACAACCTTAACTATCCTTCCATCACAGTTCCAAACCTGTCATCAAGGAAAGTGACTGTCTCTAGAACCGTTAAAAACGTTGGACGGCCTTCGACCTATACCGTCCGGGTGAATAACCCAGAGGGTGTTTATGTTGCGGTTAAGCCAACGAGCTTAAATTTCACCAAAGTTGGAGAGCAAAAGACGTTTAAGGTGACCATTGTTAAGCGTAAGGGTAAAGTGGCCAAAGGTTATGTGTTTGGAGATTTGGTTTGGTCAGACAAGAAGCATCGTGTGAGGAGTCCCATTGTGGTCAAGCTCTGACTTTTTATTGGACAAACTCCAAGGTTCTCTGTCTACTTGATTTTAGTGCCAATGATGTTGCTTAATTCTTGAAATTTCCGTATGAAATTTAGAAAACTTTAGTTACCTGTGTTTGAAGTCTAAGGCTTAGAAGAGGATTGGCGTAGTTGTGATTTATCATCATCATTCTTCAGCAGTGTAATGTTGTACTGATCATTAAAATAATAATGTTACTACAACTATTCTATTTGTTATTACATTTATGTTAAAATGCTTTTTTTCTTCTAATTTTAAAGATCACAACAAAACCTCAAAGGCAGATCAAGACTTTCTGATCACGGGAGTGGGAAAATGTTTGTGACGAGCCCTTTCTCTCGAGTGGTGTATTAGTGATGGGTCTAACTCACACCCAAAAGCTAAGTCAAGTGTGGATGATTGCCCATATATTTATATATTGTCCAAAGACCATGTCACCACACAATGTGGAGTTTTAATAGGTTCCCTTGAGATGTGGGTGGGGACAGTCCATAGAAACAATCCAAACCCAACATCTCGGAAATAGCACAACAATATGAACCACGCTTTTATAGACTACATAGCTAGAAAACTGTCTGTGTGGGAAATCATATGCTGGCCAAATCTAGCTCTGATACCATATTAATGAAATAGAGCTTGAACAGAAAATACTCTTGAGCTCATCAATGGTGGTTGAAAAGACTCAAGTGAAGATGAATAAAGAATCTTTCTGTTGGCTTTTATTGAATGAACAGAAATGTAGATATATACAATTCATCTATCTGCTAAAGTGGGACAAACCGGGTATGTATATACACTCACTAAACCAACAATATACATATAAATAACCAATAGTCACCAAACATAAGAAGGAACCTGCTGATCTTCTGCTGCGACAATAACAAGAGGAGTCCTACACAGTGGGCAAGTGATGTTCCAATAGTCTATCCATTTCTCCAAGCATGTTTTGTGAAATAAGTGTCCACATTTTAGCTTGTTGACCTCTGAATCCTCTTTGAATTTTGACAGGCATACTGAACACTGGTCCTCCTGTTGTTGTTGGAGTCTTGTTCCTGAATTCCTCAAGGGAACTCTCAGGCTGGCAGATCCGGAAATCAAAAGTCTCAGAAGTTGGAAGCTCTGAAGATGCAGCTGGAGCTACTGAAGAAGGAGAGAGACGGAATCTTAATACGTGAAGCACTGATCTGACAATGCCTTTGAACATAAAGATTGATAATTCTGTGTTAACTAGTATCACGCATAGCATTCCTTCTGATGGACCAGGAAGGCTTGATAGACCCACCTTTCAACTCTTTAGATGTTTCAAACAATATGTAACCGCAGTGGAATGTCAATCAGATCTTTGTTCTTCTCAAAGGGCTGTGATCTGAAAAAAGAAGAAAAAAACAAACATTGTGAGCTATTAATAGACAATAAAAGAAGGCTCAATAAATATACAACAGAAACTTGCTTCAAATCCAACTCAAGATATTAGAGGAAATTTTTTTTTTAATATTCACTTTTGGCCTCGAACTTGAAACCAAGTTTGTTCAACTCTACAAAGCTAATCTTATCATAATTTATAATCAACTTTTGCAACTAGACATAGAGAGAGTCATTTATACACTGAGAGTTTCCAAATGATCCGAAAATAGAAATTGATTTGCCAGAGTAACTCTTGAATCCACATACCAGAAACCCTTTTTCGAAGAAAGTACTAATTAATATCAATTTTGATATTAATTAGTACTTTAAATCGTGTATGTCAAACAGAAGCGAATAAGGGATCGACACTCGCCAAGCGCCTTGGCGATCGCCATGTGTATAACACATGCATAACACATGCAAAAGGGGATTTTCTATCCTTAAGTGTAAGTTACGTAAAGACATTAACAAAGGGTGAAGATATAGTACCAATTCCATTGATAACATCAAGCTAGAACACCAATTCAAAAGTATTAATATCTTAAATATCAGAATGCCAAAACTTAAATATGGCTAGAAAACCTAAAACTCCCAAATTTCTGATTAAGAATCATTATCTTGGTATTCTAGTTCTTCCACAAAACCAAAATCATCTGCTCCTAAATCATCTTCCCTTTCATCCTCATCAACACCAACCAAAGACAAAACAAGTCTTAGAACATATGATTCCCTCTTTTCGGAGTTGAAGATCCCATAATTTTCGTCTGCTTCTTAGTTACTTTAGGGTTTGTTGATAGATTATATCTGAAGGCACATCTACTCTATTAAACCGAGGTTGGTTAAGTAACCTAATTTTGCACAAACCATACTGGTTTGAGAAGATTCATTGAAGCGGCGCTTTGCACGCCTTAGGTTACACTAATTTAGCTCTCAATAGCGAGCGCTTTGTGTACCTCGCATGGCCTTGGGGTCTTGAGGCGATGAGGACATCGCTAGACGTTGCCAAGCGCCATGATGGTCAAAGCGGTCGACATTTAAAACATATGATCAGTTAGTTCCAAAGATGATTCTCCTTTAATCAAAGCTCATTTGACTGAGTCATACAATTTTTTTTGCCTCTAAAGCAAGGAATTTGGATGAAAACTTCACTAAAGGATTCAAGATTTGACTAGTAAATTATTAGAATATGCCAACTACAACCCGATATTCTAGGATCATATATCCTTTTAGATATGAGATCCCGTGTAAAGTGTAACAACGATAACAGTCTCTGTATATTTATACGTTCTGTAAGTTCAATGGAAAGGCAAGGGAATACAATTAATAACATGGTATCAGAGCTTAAAAGCTTCTGAGACCGCTTCTCTTCTTCTTCTTTCTCTAAATCTCTGCAAATTTCTCTCCTATTCTCCTTCTTCTTCTGTCGGCTTTCTCATCATCAATGCCAGCTCCACCAGCCGTTGAAAGGGCCTTCGGCGTCACCAATATCAAATCGCATATCCCGATCACACTTTACTACGAGGATCACAATTATGATGCATGGAGGGAACTATTTCTCACGCACTGCCTTGCGTTCGACGTCTTAGGGAACGTCGATGGTACCAGCGTCCCTGCCAACGACAACGACTCTCCATGGCACAAACGAGATGGCTTAGTTAAACTCTGGATTTACGGCACTCTTGAACAGAAACTGTTTAGAAGCGTGTTCAAAACAGGAGGGTCTGCCAGAGACATATGGATTTGCATCGAGAATCAGTTACCGCAGCAACAAAGAGGCTCGTGCTCTACAGCTCGATCACGATCTTCGTACAACAGAGATAGGCGATTGTTCAGTCCATGACTACTGCCAAACTCTCAAATCAATCTCTGACCTCCTCGCAAACCTTGAAGCTCCGGTTAATGATCGAACACTTGTTATGTACCTCCTCAACGGTTTAAACGAGAAGTACGACAACATCATTAATGTGATCAAGCATAAAGAACTGTTCCCTTCGTTCGACTCTGCCAAATCGATGCTTCTCAATGAGGAAACACTCCTCAAGCGCATCCAAAAGACACCGGCTATAAGTGACACTCCTTCTACAACGGCGCTCACAGTCAACACAGACAAGCCACAGTTTCGCAACAACAGGAACACCCGCAAACAAAACAACAGAGGATGAGGGAGAAACAACTATGGAAATCAGCGTCCATGGAACAACAACAACTGGTCACCGCATTGGAATCAACCGTGGCAGCAACCATTCTTCCCAGGACCAATGATGAACTGGCAGCAATACCCGACGCCATGGACCCAATACAATCCTCGGGTATCCTCGGAACAGCTCATGCGCGTCCGGAACAAGCTCACGTTGCTGGGAATCTGCTTTAACCAACAACTGACTTCTCCCATGCATTCAACACTATGACTGCAGGCGATCTGGGAGCTGCAAATTGGTATATGGACTCAGGAGCAACTGCACACCTAGCATCCTCCTCAGGTATACTAAACTCTGTTCTTAAACACAGCACCGGAAACTCAGTCATTGTTGGTAACTGTACTTCTATCCCTATAACTTTTACTGGTTCTTCTTCTATTCCTTCTCCAGCTCGCTCTCTTTCACTAAATAATGTTCTTGTGGCACCTCATATCATTAAAAATCTTATTTCTGTTCGTCGGTTTACTAATGATAACTGGTGTTCGGTCGAATTCGATCCTTTTGGTTTTTCTATTAAGGATCTCATCACCAGGAAGACTCTTCTCCGCAGTGAGAGCACATGAGATTTATACTCCATTCTGTGTCTTCAAAATAAACCGGCGAACATGCCTTCAGTTTTCATGGTAGCCTCTCCTTCTTTGTGGCACAAGAGACTCGGCCACGTCAATAACAAGTCTCTACGTTCTTTGATTTCTTCTAAGTTTATTCATGTAATAAAGGCGAGTTTCCATTATGTTATGAGGCTTGCCAATTGGGTAAACATCTTAAACTTCCTTTCCATGAGAGTAATCGAACTGTTTCTGCTCCTTTTGAACTTATACATTCAGACGTTTGGACATCACCAATTCTAAGCATAAGTGGTATTCGATATTATGTTCTATTTTTTGGATCATTATACTCACTTTGTTTGGGTTTATCCTTTACGTCGAAAGTCTGAAGTTTTCACAAAATTCACTCATTTTGTTTCCTTTGTGAAAACACAGTTCAAAACTACTATCCAATCTTTCCAATGCGACAACGGTGGGGAGTATAACAATGCCCAATTCCTAAACTTCTTCTCTGCGAATGGTGTCAACGTCAGATTCTCTTGCCCACATACTTCTCAGCAGAACGGGCGATCTGAACGTATGATAAGAACAATAAACAACACCATACGCACCCTCCTCTTTCAAGCCAAACTTTCACCAACTTATTGGGTAGAAGCACTTCATTGCTCTGTCCATCTCTTAAACATACTTCCATCAACTGCCATCAATAATCATATACCTTTCCAAAAACTGTACCACAAAAAGCCTACCTATGATCATCTCAAAACTTTTGGATGCCTTTGCTACCTAAATGTCAACTTTTCTTCCCTTCACAAATTAGCTCCACGTTCCGCTCCTTCTCTGTTCCTCGGTTATCCTACCAGTCACAAAGGATACCGTTGTTTAGACCAAAGACCAGAAAAATCATTCTCTCTCGTCATGTGGTCTTTGACGAGTCTATATATCCAGCTGCAGAACCACTTTCTACAGCAACCACCACATATCAGTTCTTGGAAAATCAAGATACCTCTCCTCTTTTCAGACAAATCCTGGAAACACCTCATCAAACGACACAACAAAATTCTGTGCCGGCTCTTCAAGCTCGAAATCTCCCCACTATCGCACCATCCTCTGCTCCGGTCTGTCCTCCTTGTCATCCCATGACGACACGGAGTAGAGATGGAACCAGAAAACAAAAACCGATCATATCTCTTCATACCTCAGCAATTTCTCCATTGCCAAAAAGCCACCTTCAAGCTCTTTCTGATCCAACCTGGAACCCATCAATGAGTGATGAGTACGGTGCTTTGCTTAAGAATAAGACATTTAGTTTGGTACCTAGGCCACCTGATGCTAATATCATTCGTTCTATGTGGCTTTATAAACATAAGACAAGAGCATATGGCTCGGTCACACGGCACAAATCGCGTTTAGTTGCGAATGGAAAGTCACAACAAGAAGGCTTGGACTATGATGAGACTTTCAGCCCAGTAGTCAAACCGGTCACAATTCGCTCAGTCCTCCACCTTGCTCTACTCAACAACTGGGAGGTCCACCATCTCGACGTCAAAAACGCCTTCATTCATGGCAAACTTGAAGAAACCGTTTATATGCATCAACCTCCAGGAATGGTGGATCAAACAAAGCCCAATCATGTGTGCAAACTAGAGAAAGCCATTTATGGCCTAAAGCAAGCTCCGCGAGCTTGGAACGCAAGATTCTCAAGTTATGTACACAAGTTGGGATTCAGAAAGAGTTGCAGCGACGCCTCCTTATACGTGTATGACAAGGGACCCGACAGAGCATACTTACTCCTCTACGTCGACGACATTCTCCTTACAGCCTCTTCCTCGTCACTTCGCAACACAATTACCTCCCTGTTAAAACAGGAATTTGAGATGTCAGACGATGGTCGTCTCTCCTACTTTCTCGGCATCAAAGTAGATTACAAAAATGGTGGTATCTTTTTGAGTCAATCTGCATATGCTAAAGATCTTCTTGTTCGTGCAAGTATGCAGGATTGTAAGCCGATTTCCACTCCAGTAGATATGAAGTCCAAACTCTCAGCTACTGACGGTGACAAAGTCGAGAACCCAACATTATACAGAAGCATTGCCGACGCCCTTCAATATCTCACACTTACGCGCCCCGACATCCAATATGCGGTTCATCAATTGTGTCTGTATATGCATGATCCACGACTTCCTCACCTTCTCGCCATGAAACGGGTTCTATGCTATGTTCAAGGAACTCTTTCTCATGGCCTCCAGCTTCATAAACCTACCTCTACATCTCTCACGGCCTACACGGATGCAGACTGGACAGGCTGCCCCGACACCCGCCGGTCGACTTCAGGATACTGCATCTTTCTTGGAGATAACTTGGTCTCCTGGTCGTCGAAGCGCCAAGAAACTGTCTCTAGGTCGAGTTCCAAAGCAGAGTACAAAGGCGTCGCCAATGCTGTCGCTGAAACTTTTTGATTCGTAATCTGTTGCTTGAGCTAAAAGTTCCAGTCACTACAGCTACTTTGGTGTATTGCGACAATGTGAGTGCGGTTTACTTGTCGAACAATCCAGTCAAGCATCAAAGGACAAAACACGTCGAGATTGACATTCATTTTGTTCGCGAAAAAGTCGCCATGGGTCAGGTTCGTGTACATCATGTTCCGTCCTCTGCTCAATATGCTGACATATTCACGAAAGGCCTTCCTTCCTCCTTGTTCAATGAATTCAAACACAGTCTCTCCGTCCGACCACCCGACGATTAGACTGAGGGAGGGTATTAGAATATGCCAACTACAACCCGATATTCTAGGATCATATATCCTTTTAGATATGAGATCCCGTGTAACGTGTAACAACGATAACAGTCTCTGTATATTTATACGTTCTGTAAGTTCAATGGAAAGGCAAGGGAATATAATTAATAACATAAATAAGAAAAAAATATTTTCACTCTCATCAAAGCACCACATAGTTACACAACCAAAATATCAAGAAACCAAGGGTAAAAAAAAAACCAAGATATTTTCTGATAAAGCATCAACCC
>CAJHQP010003660.1:0-64509 GCA_905132765.1 Moricandia arvensis
TTACATGAATTATGACAAAATAATATGTTTGGCCCCATATCATTTAACGCAAAGAAACACTGTTAGCTGCTTTAACCTGATAAATTACTATTTATAACTATTCTTAAGACTTACTACTAAGACGCTAGGAAAAGTAGGAATAATGTCTGCGTCCCATGAACACTGCAAAATAGCCAAACCAGGTAGCTTTGGCAGTGCAATCTACGTTAAAAACGGTAACAAAAAGACAATAAACACAAGAAAGCAATTTAGGAGAAAAAGTGATAGTCATAATAAATTAATTGACATGATAAGATAAAATAAAAATGGACCGACCCATACAACCAACTTTAAATGTACAGCGTACACAGCACAAAACAGTAGCCTATGCGTTTCTTGGCCGTATCTTAATAAATTGTGCTCGGATCTTCCGTTCCATGCTCGCATGTCATTCACTATCACTAACATTCATTAGATGCCATTATCTTCTTTGTTTTTTCCCAGATCCTTATTAATTCCTTCCCATATTCTTATAGCATTGATTTATAGTCCATGTCGATCGTTTTTAATGTGACAATAAAACACTTTTGTTATGTCCCTGAAATATTTATTAAAAAGTGCCATGTTAAATGATTTGATGTGTACCCATTTATTATCTTTAGAGTTTACTTGGACATATGATCGTTTCTTTTTAAAATTTTATAATAAAACTATTTATTGGGTAATAAAATTATACTTTTTTTTACCCACTAAAACATGTTTTTTGTTGAAATTTTCATTAAAGACAGACTGGCACATGTATCATTCTATATCATAAACTCCACTACTCCAAGATGTTATCTATAAACAAACCAATACGAATCAATTCTCTAAGTAGGCCAGGTAAAATAGCGCAAATACTTTAGACGACTACAATTTGGGGTATAAGTACTAACTAACCTTACATTTTTCTATTAATTAGGTAAACGACCTTGACTGTATGTGAATAATCTGAGTTGATTTACAGTTTACTTTCATATATTAAATCCGTAAATAATCTAACACGCTATTTATAAATTACTATTGTTTGAATCATTTGATGTAGATACAATAACCATAATGATTAGACCAAACTAAATTCACCATAGAATTTAACCAGATCGACCAAAGAAACAAACCGGCCGACCAAGGATCCTTGTGATCAATGTTTTCATTTTCCATGTTTATCTAGGAATGTTATCTTTCCATTTATATTAATGACGGTCTAATGTAATCCTTATATATAAAGAACACCCATTGATTGAGATCAATAAGAATATACAATTTCCCCATTACTTTTACAACAACTATATTAAAATAACTCGCTATTTTATAATACCACACAACTAATTTCTTCAAGATTAACTATCCTAAATGATCATGATCAAATAATAACTAAATTCTGGTAAATATTCTATCCCATCAAATAATAGTTAAATTACATTTTTGTAACAAGTGTGTAAATGTAAGCCCTTTCTAAAAGAACCTTTCTCAAAGAAAAACACAAGTGTAAAAATTGCGTCTACGTGAAAAATTGCAAAATTCTTTACCACCCATAGTATTTTTTAACTTTCATACCGTTACTATTACTATAGAACCTCATGAGTTTCAGTATTATTGTTAAGTCATAAATTTCTGAACAATGTAGTGGTATCATAACAGAGGCAACATGTTATTTTTCTATTCATCAGGTGATGGCTTACAATTGTAGTTGGTATCATAACAGAGCAAACATGTTTATTTTCTAGTATTCATCAGGTGATGGCTTATCGGATCAAGTCTCGATTCGAACATTAAATGAGTTGCATGGATCGATATATAAACAATTAAATGGCGCACATCCATAGATGCAATAATCGAATATCAATGCAATAATGCATTTATACTTTCACCGAATTGTACTCCTTCTATTTCACAATGTAAGAAATTTTAGCAAATTTTTCTTTTCAATATAGACAGTTTTAATAACTTTTATTTAATTGAATATTATGTAACCAACTAAATTTCTATAGATTATTTATACTTGATTAAAATTATATAAATAATTTCTTTCGCTTCATTTAAGATAAATGTTTGAAAAAATGTTTTAGAAAAAATTATTTCACAAAAATTATTTTTTTATGTTTTCTATGAAAATATTGTGTAAATTTTAAAATAATTGAGTTTATTAAATTATTATTGATTAAAAATTATAAAAAATAATATATTTAAAATAGTAATTTAATGTTTTTAATACATAAAAACACTAAAATTATTTGTGAAATAGTTGAATATTTTTAAGAAGCAACCATTTTTAAAATATTGATGTTTTTAAGTTAAAACTACCTACAATTTGAAAACATATATATTTATAAACTAACCCATCATATTTTCCTATCTACTGCATTCAACTCTGTCAAAGATCCAGTAGTGTCATTCAAGGAAAAAAATCAATTAGCATATGCTGTTCTATTTTGTAAGTTGTACTATTTCTACAGTTTAAATCCCATGTTTTACCATGTGATTTTTCAATGATGTACCCACCATGATAATAATTTTGTTGTTGTTCTAAACACTATGAGACGAATTCGCATTCAAAAATATAACTTGATTTTTATGTTTTAGCTATGTAAATTGGTTTATAAATCTTAAAAAACCAGGAGATTACATATATATATATATATATTATGTGGTTAAAAAATGTATACTCATTTTCATACAAAGATGTTTAATTTCCGTTTTACAGAAAAAATATTATTTTACAATATATTTTAAACCAACTTTTTATTTAATTCCTCAGTCAAACCTCATTTTATTTGAATGGAAACCATTTTCATCAAATTAGTAATATATTCATTATATTTCACTAAAGTGTCATTTTAATATTCTTACTAATTATACAAAAGAATTATTTTAGAATTTTCATGTAATTTATATTTAACTTAATTTAATTTAATATTAATTTAATATTAATTACAAATGTATTGATCTTGTAAAATTTTTTTTTTCCAAATATTATTAAACATATTTTAATCATTATCTTAATTTGTATAATTTTTTTGAAGTATCACCATTTGCGAAACGAAGAAAACACTAAGTAAGAATATATTTCTATAATTTAGTGTTTTATTAATATTCCTTCTATTTCATTTTAAGTGATGATTTAAGTTTTATTTTGTTTCAATAATGTTTTAAATATTCTAAACTTTAATGTTATTTGAAAATTTTGGCCATTTATATTTATTGTATAATTTTTTGATTCAATTAGTTTTAATTAATAAAACAAAATAAAAATAATAATAATTAATACTTTTTTATTCAGTATGCGAATATCTTAAACACCAAAGTAATATGAAGTAGATAAAATATGTCAAATGATAAACGCCAATGTAAGACTAGTTTTTAAAGTTAGTATCAGTCGTTTTAATAGCTTTAGTAGTCTACAGCCAATATGTTTAGATTTTTTATGGTAGGATTAACTATGCAGAGATTATGTGTTTCAGGTTCAAATTAGGTGGTGAAGATAATTTCTCTTAATCATCAGTAGGGCTATGATATAGCCTGTAACCCATAAGTGTTCTGTTTATAAAGATTAGTACCAAAGCAATGATTTGATTATAATTAACCATGGAGAAAGAAAAGCAATTAGAAATTCAGTAATTTATAGAAACTCCAGCTTTAGCCTTTAGAGAGGTCTGTTAATATTCTTTAATCTCTATAAAATAAGATAAAAGCTTATATAATCCACTAAGTAATCTTCAATTCTTCCACTATTATTGACAAAAAGGACTCCTTTTTAAATTCAACCCTCCCACCATCTTTCTTTCTCTTCATCTCTCAATATCTCAAAGACTCCCTCTCTCTCTCTGTCACTAACATCAACGCACGAGAGTCACGAGGATAGTAGTAGAAGAAGGAAGCGAACATGATAAGAGGCTGGAGAAGAGCCTTTTGCACTTCCATACCCAAAGAGAGACACGACGACGACAACAACGGAGTTCTTGATTCACCGGCGGATCACCGTTCCCCGACACAAACCCACTTCCAAGTTCGGTTTTTTCTCAACTCCATCCACTCCTCGTTCTGTCTCCACTCCCTACAGCCTCCGTTGTCGGACTTCTGCATCCACCGCCGTCGCCACCGCTACACCTTCTCCGTCTCTCCCCGGAACTCCAAAACTAACGTGCATAACAACCACCGCCGAAACGACTCCGGTCACAACGCCGACGAGGAACGGCAGCACCGTTTCTTCTCCGGCGAGCTTCACCCTCCTCAAATCCAAACTCCGGTTCAACAAAGTAAAGAGCAGCAGCAACAAATGTGGAATCTGTTTACAGAGTGTGAAACCAGGTCAAGGCACGGCGATCTTCACGGCGGAGTGTTCACACACGTTTCATTTCCCTTGCGTGACCTCACGTGCCGCCACGGATCATAACCCGGCTCGCTTCTTGTCCGGTTTGCGGTTCCTCTCTATTACCCGAAACTCGAAATTACAGTAAACCGGTTTCTCAAACCGGACAAGTGACCACCCGGTTAAGAGTTTACAACGACGACGAGCCTTTGGTTTCATCCCCGATGTCTCCCGCCGGTTTCCACACCATACTCGAATCCGACGAAAACGAAGAAGGCGAGTTCAGTGGATTCTCCGTTAATACGCCGTCACCTTTAACGGCGAAGTTATTAACGGATCCTTCTTTAAGAAACGTGGAGGTTAAGCTCTCGCCGGAAGCTGCGATCGTTGCGACGGTGAAAGGCTACGAGACTTACTCCGTCGTCATGAAGGTGAAATCACCGCCGTTTCCGACGGCGCGTGGAACGGCTCGTCGATTGCCGGTGGATTTAGTTACTGTTTTAGACGTCGGCGGGAGAATAGAATCGCTGAAGCGAACGATGAGGCTGGTGATTTCGAATCTAAGGGAGACGGATCGTTTATCGATCGTCGCGTTTTCGTCGAGCTCGAAACGGTTATTGCCGTTACGGAGGATGACGTCGAACGGGAGGAGAGCAGCGAGAAGAATCGTGGATATCATCTCCGTCTCCGGCGCTGGAGTCGCTTGTAACGGCGGAGGAATGAGCGCGAACGACGCGTTGAAAAAGGCGGTGAAGGTGTTAGAGGATCGCCGGCAGAAAAACCCTTTCGCCACCGTGTTTGTTTTAACGGACCGTCAGGCCCATCATCAGGCCCATTCTAAAATCCCCGTGGTCTCGCTCGGCGCGTTGGATCACGCGGTTTCAGAGGACGCGTTTGCGAGAAGTATCAACGGTTATTTGAGTTTGTCGGTTCAGGATCTCGGTTTAAGCCTCG
This sequence comes from Moricandia arvensis, assembly GCA_905132765.1. NCBI lineage: Eukaryota > Viridiplantae > Streptophyta > Magnoliopsida > Brassicales > Brassicaceae > Moricandia > Moricandia arvensis. Next base: position 5,282 of record CAJHQP010003660.1, read on the forward strand.
GGTTGGTTTCCGGGTCGGGTCAGGGAGAGATTACTTCAGTATACTCTCTTTCGGGTCGACCCGCTTGGCTTGGAAACGGTTCGATCCGGTTAGGTGATATGTACGCTGGAGAAGAGAGAACGTTGCTTGTGGAAATCAAAGCACCGGTTAGTTCTTCCTCCACGAGTAGGTCCCACAGAATCATGACCGTTCGATCTCGTTACGTGGACCCCACAACTCAAGAAATAAGAAACCCGGAAGATCGGGCGCTTCTGATTCCTCATCCCGTAACCGTACGATCATCATCCAACCCCAACATCGCAAGGCTGAGAAACCTCCACGTCAGCACTCGAGCCGTTGCGGAGTCTCGGCGGCTAATAGAGCGCAACAACTACTCCGGAGCTGAGAGATTGCTTACGTCAGCTCGAGCCTTGCTGGTGCAGTACGGCTTGAGCTCGAGTGATGCGTGCTTACGTGGCTTAGACGCTGAGCTTGCGGATCTTATTAACGTTGTGAGAGGAAGACAAGTGACGTCATCAACGGAGAGTTTGGAGCAGCTTACTCCAACGTCGGCTTGGAAAGCGGCGGAGAGATTGGCTAAAGTGGCGAAGATGAGGAAACATATGAACAGAGTCAGTGACTTGCATGGGTTCGAGAACGCTAGGTTTTAGTTTTACTTTATTTTTTTCTGTTTTGTATTATATTTTCCTTGATCATGGTTTAGAACTTGTGTGATGATCTGATACAAAACAAATAGAATGGTGCATAAAATGAAGTAATATTTGGTCGTATGATAAGATTGGACATATATATATATATAAGTGATGTACATTTAAGTTTTGTTTGTGAAAATGTGTTCTGGACATTTTTATCCAGGACCCAAAATGATGAATAATAACCGGCCAGAAAAACGGTGATCGGATTTAGGCTAGAGCTGTGTTACAGAAAAAGGATTTGGCCTATAGCTTATCTCATTTGAGTTATGACATCTCGGAATGTGGATGTGTTAGTTCGGGTCTAGTTTCTAACCAATAGTGGATCAGGTATGATGCCGGTCCAACATTTTCATTTTTTAATTTGATACTCCTAATCTCACTAAAACTTTATGTCTTTATGAATTCCATGGGAAATTTTTTTATAATGTCCCATAATAAAACTTAAAATTATCGTTTTGAAATATGACGTCCTAAGCAGTCGGTTATCTTGTCTATGCTCTGCTACCGGTTCTTGATTAGGTATTTAATGATCTAAATTATTAAAGAGTATTGCCAAAATATTGGTAATTCAATGTCAGATAAATTTTGGATATTTTAGCTGATAAATTAAGCGAGATTTGGTAAGTACTACTAAGCAAAATAACATTCCACATAGGATACATATTTCTATTCTATTTTTTGCTGGTGTAACTTTTCATCTTTTCATACTCTCGCATATATTTGCCATGTCTTCCAAACGACCCAACCTGATGTTGTGCGAGACTGTGCCTTTATTGTTTCTCCCCCTTCCTCTGTGAACTAGTGTTTGCATCTCTTCTTCTTCTTAAAGAACTTTTCGCATGTTTTCAAATTTTAAAAATCAGATGTTAAACAATTTTAAAAATTAAGATGCAAATTGACCTCAGAACCGATAGAAACAGAACATAAAAACTAGCATATCTTAAATTAATCTAAAGTTCTTCTATTTTCTATCCAATAAATCCATAATCGAACTGCGATTCAAGTGCCCAAAAACTACGCATATAGTATTAAAGATATTAACAAAAATATATAAATTATGTACGGCAAACTTGAAAGATAAATTAGATGAATAAAGAATTAATACCGTTGATCCTTTGCCAAAGCCAATCTTAAGTTTACAAGCTTTGAGAATAAGCTTATGCCATAATAGTTTATTGTTGTGAGTCTTGTGATAAAACGTGCTTATGATACCAGTTTAGGTATGTGACTTGTGAGTCTTGTAACACATTTATTCTAAATCCCGAGAAAGAACTAATGCGAAATGAATGGATGGTATATTGAATGAGAATCTGACCAAAGCTCATTGCATTTTTCTTGTTGTAAATCTTATATGGATTTTTTAAAATGCTAAACATCATACACTAATCATGAACCTGAAATGATTTTTTTCATTGGCTGTTATTTTACTTAATTACTTTTTCTATAAGAACTTTGATTTGCTTTATAATTATTTAAAGTAAAACTTTTTAGGCCAGAGCATATATTCCTGTGTACATCTTCATTATGGTGATACATTATAAATCTAAAAATGTTTCTAGTACTCCTTCTGTGTAATAATTGACGTTTTGGAGAAATTTTTGTTCCAAATTTATTTGACGTTTTCAATTTTCTTATTGTAAAAATTTATTGCTCAATTAATGTAGATGATCAATGATGAAATTATTATACCCTTTACCATTATATTTATTTTGGTTGAATTGTGGTTAGTTAAATAATTAATGATGTTTTTGTTTTAGAAAATGATAAAAAATTAAATATTTATTAATCTGTATGCATAATCCTAAAACGTCAAATATAAAAAAACGGAGTGCAGTATTAAACAATCAAAATCTACCCTTTTTGCGGCTACAACACTAATTAAATTAGATGTATCCCAATGATTCAAAACTCCATAGTCAACAAAATACATTCATAACAGTAGAATCAATCATTAGACATAAACAAGCTTATCAATTTATCATTTAATTAACGCGAACGGAATTTGTTCTAATTTTTGTTTGTCTCGTAGCCTTTTATCACACTTAGTTCGATGATTGTTACACCTCTCTTTTTCCTCAACAAAGATTCCTCTTTTTGTGTGTCTCTAGTGTTACTCACATTTTAATACAATTATCCGGAAGACGTGTGTACTAAAATAAATAGTTATCAGTAGGTAGATACAGATTCGACCTCAGTAGATATCATCTACTAGCACCCAAAATCGGTAAAAAAATTCCGAATCACACAGCTCAACTCATTCATTTCATTAACAAGAAAATGAGTAATCGGTTTCTTTACGTAAAAAGCCAGTAGGAAATCAACAATACAATTTCCAAGATCTTTGATTTAAATATGTAAGAGTTTATTTCTCTAAACTCAGATACTCAAACAATGTGCTAAAACTAGGTATTAAAATTAACTTAACGTTAAATTTAAAACAGCCTGAATGTTATACCAACTTCTAAAATGCTGAAAACATGATACCATCCGGCCAAACGATGGAAAGTTAAAAAAGGCAAAAGTATTAGCAAAGTGTAGTTTTTAGTACGTTTAATCTGGGAAAGTGATGGAGCGTTCCACTAAAGTGATGTAATAATGGACACACGGCTAAATCTAAAAGTTCATACCATATACAAACAAACAACTCCAAGATTTAATTTCATCTTAACAAGAAATCTATAAAATATTTATACTACTTTTTAGATTTAGTATACACACGAACATGTATGATTAGGTAGACCATAAAACCAGATTAGCGGAGAGAAATGTATTCACAAATTTAAGTTAGTGGAGAGGGTTTTCAGATCAACAGAATAATATAAGTCCATACCCTAATTTTCTTAATTATATTCTCTTATTATTCGGTGGTAAGATAAGATTGGACATGAGTTTTTCAATATACATATACAACCAAGCTATTATGCTCATTCTCATTTCATTTGCCACCCTATAAGTTAATATACAGTCAAGTTTTGTGTTGTGAAAATGATGCTCTAAGTCGAACATGTAATCATTTTCCAATAATCAAAATCAATATATAAAATTTACTAACAAAATTGTATAATAATTTTTGTATACGAGTAAAAACTTGAAAGATAAAATTATAAGTATAGAAATTAATACGGTTAATCCTTTATCAATATAAATCCCAAATTTACAAGGTTTGAGAATAAGGCTTATGCGTAATAGTTTAGGGTGCTTGCGAGTCTTTTAACACACATGCTTATGCATAGTGTACTAGGGTTGTGAGTCTTGTGACACACGTATTTTGAATTTCTTTGCTTTAAGTTGTATTTAGAGATCATACGCATTTCAAATAGACTATTTGTTACTCATAGACAGCTAAATCGCCATATTTTTCATATGTATTTTTGGTGGTTATTTGTTTATGTTAGTGAAAACACTATTGCGATATGAAGGGATGGTATTTGAATGAGAATCTGTCAAAAGCTCTTGCATTTTTTGTTGTTAACCTTGATTTTAAAATGCTTAGCATACATTAATCATGAACGTGAAATGATTTTTCCATTGCTTTTATTAAACTTACTTACTACTTTGATTTGCTTTATAGTTATTATTTATTTATTTTCAGGACTACTCTATTACTCAAACTTGAGGTGGTATGAATAACCAGACCGGAATAGAACAACCAACAAAATAAAGTTCTCTATAAAAAGATCTCGCAATCTTACATAAAAAATATGGAAATTCTATTATGTACCATTGGGATATGAGATATCTTAAAGTTTGGAAAACATATTAGCAACGTCTTATAGCCTCTATTTCTACTGCCAAAACTCGGCCAAACTTGAGGTTCTTTTACCATCGCGATCAGATCCTCGTGCTGACATAATGAATGTTGAAGCATGCTCTCCATTGCCCATCGCATTGTTTATAGTTCTGAATGTAAATCTGTCTCTCGCCACCTTAAATTTCGCGTTCCCATGAGCTGAATGTTTCCAAGACTATCCTTTCACATCCAACTACAACCAATGTATTGATGTGGCAGTTCATAAACCATCCACCATATAGATATTATCCAAGCTTATGACCTGAAAACAATCGCTACTATGCTCTTGTGGGGCATGAGTGACCATCTCATTAGCAGTAAACCAAGCTTGGCATTCACTTTATGCATGTCACACCAACTCCAAAGGATCCCTATCAATCCCTCTAAATAATTTATCATTTCAAGCTTTCCAGTTATACCAGATTATCAAGAATAAAAATCCTTGCCTATTCAGGTTCAAAATGTTATTTTTTTTCCAGAAAATATAGTTATATTGGCATTAGATGTTTGGTAGCGAAATATGTTAAACCAAAAGATATTGTTGATAGAGATTATGCTTGCAAAGCTCGAGGACATTTAAATATGACATGTGTGTAACAATTTCCTTTCGTTCCATACATCTTAGATAATAATTATCACATTTCATATTTCTGCAATTCAGATTTTTCGTAACCACTACATATCATGTTATCAATTGTCGCAAAAAATGACATATTTTCTGAGATGTTTATAAAGTAAACATTTAGAACTGGTTATACTAGTTATTTAAAGTATTAACTATTTAGCCATAGCATATATTCTGTGTGTACTACATTTTTTTCCGGCAAACAGCTACTCTATTACTGAAGCTTGAGGTGGTCTGGGTAACCAGACCGGAATAGAACGACCAATAAAAAGTAACTCACTATAGAAGGATCTAGCTGTCTTAGCTAAAAATCTAAAATCTGGTTGCGCGCTTGAGGAACATAATAAATTTTGAAGTTTGGGAAGCAAATCAGTAGCGTTTCTATCCTCTCCAGTTCCGTAGCAAAGCTTGGACAAGCGTGAGGGTCCTTGATCATAGCAATCAGCTCCTTGCAATCTGTACCGAAGCTCTGGCATGTCGAATGTTGGAGCATATTCTCCATTGCCCATCGCAATGCTTCTACTTCCGAATGCAACGCTGATTCTCGTCTAGGTATATTTCGTGTTCCCATGAGTTGACGATTCCCACCACTGTCCATCCAGACCCATCGACAGCCACTAAATTGATCATGGCCTGTCCAGGATCCATCTATTAGGCAGATATTACCCAAGCTTAAGACTTGGGATACCTCGTCATTGTTCCCTTGTATCACTGATGACACCACCTCGTTTGCAGCAAACCAAGCCTGACATTCACTCTCAGCATATCTTACTAGTTCCAGAGGATCCCTATCTATTCCCCTAAAGAGTTTATCATTTCGAGCCTTCCAAATATACCAGATTATCCAGGGACATGGATCTCTGTCTTGTTCATGTTCAATTATGATGTTCTTCCTCCAGAATAGGTAGTCCATGTTCGCATAGATGCTTGGTACTGGAAAGATATCTTGACTCGTTGGAGTTGATGATAGTGCCCAAACTTGTAAAGCAAGCGGACATTCAAAAATAGCATGGGTTACATATTCCTCTGGTTCACCACATCTTGGGCAGTAGTTATCACATCTCATATTCCGCCTTACTAAATTCCTTGTTACTGCCACATGTTCAATTACCAATTGCCATATAAGATGGCAAATTTTCTTTGACGCCTTTAACTTCCAAGCAAATGCTTGAAGCTTAGTCACACTTGGCACTAGCACTACATTATCATTATGGGTGTACTACATTATGGGTGTTACATATTTAAATCTAATGTATGTACATGTAACCTTTTTCGGCCCCAAACACTAGTTTAAATCCGTCGTATCCCAATTCAAACTCGATAGTCAACAAAATATTTTCTTAACAATACAATAAATTAGTATAAAAGAAGCCTTACTAATATGATTGCGATGACATAATTGAGATTTGAGGATATCATTTTAACGGCGGAATTTGTCTCTTTTTTTTTGTTTGTCTCGTATGCTTTTTACACTAATACTATGAGTGTTATACTTCTCTTTTTTTCCCTCTCTGAGTGTCCCTACTGCTACGCACAAGATGCATCACATTTCCGCAATCATCAAATTTTTAAACCTCGTTCTTTATTTTTATATATTTGACACCTGCAAGAAGTTTATTATCTAAACTCAAGCTCAAACAATAGTAACACTAACATAAAAGTAGTTTTTTCTTTCAATTAATTTACCATAAAATTAAAAAACCAGCAAAAGTATTATATACTTTTCTTATTTGCCCGAGTAACGTATACCAACTTCTGATATGTTCAAAACATGATACCTTCGGTCAAACGCTGAAAAGGTTAAATGGCTAAAATATTTGCAAAGTAAATGTTTTCAGTACGTTTAATCGGGAGAGCGATGGTGCGTTCCACTAAGGAGACGTAATGATGAAGTACACGGCCTATATTAAAAGTTCATATCATATATAAACAAACAAGTCCAAGATTTAATTTCATCTTAAAGAGTATCAAAACATCTTTAATTTTATTGTTGTCTTAATTCTAGTTTTCAGGCTTAGTTTATTCACGGACATGTGTAGATTAGGTAGGCCAAAAGCCGAATTAGCGGAAAAAATTATTTACAAATTTGAGTTGGTGGAGAGAGTTTTCAAATCAACAAGACAATATGTTTATATAATTTTCTTAATTAACAACTTTCTATTTGTATACTTTAATCATAAGAATATCAAAGACCTCGACAAGGAGCTTTGGGCCTTGAGTGTGTATCATTTATTACATTCGATTAGTTAAGGAATGGATAACACAAATACACACTTTTGTAATCTTATATATAAAAGATGTGACTGACTTATGAGCTTCCCTTTTGAGATGATTCATCATGTGCTTAATCGAATGAATAGCATCCTCAAATGTCAAGTGGCCCTAAGAAAATATTTTATAAGTCTCCAAATCAACCGACTATGAAAGAGTTAATGGGTCCATCAGATTTTCTCTTCAATCTGATAATCTTGCATAGAAAATAGAACACTACCATCTTGAATCGATTCCCACATGTTCTTATAGCTAAAAAATCCTCTACAACTTTTATAGTTATCTCGCCTCTTTTTCAAAAATGACTATCCACAAACTTAAAAGTTTTCAACCCCTCATATTTACTCGAGTATTCATTGCAGTCCAATCCCGTGATGAGCGCATGCTTTGTGATGGAATACTAGATGGACACGCCATTAACCGCAAACCAAGCTATCCATCTTCATATATAGAAATAGTGCACAATAGAAACGTCCATGTACCCATCAGCTTCAAGTTTGGTTCATCGGGCATGCCTAAACTAAGAGTGGCTTGTGAATCAGGACAACTCAGGTGAAAGATTTTTGATGACCGCCACCGTCTTTGTCACATTCCACCTACTACGTATCTTACACGTCTAGGTGAACTGGGTGTTGTCGAAGTATAGCTCAAGAGGTGTTGATGGTTGACATTCCCACAAGCCATATACAAATTCTATTAGAAATTAGTTGCAAAGTAGTACTAACCTGACCTACTATAACTACGTCGCATGAGTTGTACTAATTTTTCAAGTAAAAACTGTCACACCGATAATACAATATGTCCTAGTATAACTAAGTCACACTAGTAGTACCAATATCTTCCACTATAAAAAAAATATAATAATTGAATATGAAATGCATACCTAAGATGTTTCAGACAGATCATTGCTATCGTTCCTTTCTAAAATATCTTCTACTACATGAGCACTTTTTTGGACAACATCTTCTCTTGTAGACCAGTCTTTCTTTTTATTATGCTTTTTGCATACACGTTTTTGACGGCTCGTCATTATATTGATCTTGTGAATATCAAACACACAAAAAACATTCCATCACAAATGAAACTAACAAAAACATTCAATATCCCTTATTTCAGAAACAACAGTTTTCCCAAATCATGCTCCAATTCAAGAGTCATTTGTTTACCTAATCTCAAAACCAAACGTTCAAACATTCAATTTCCATATGCTCAAAGTTGTTTCCCAAAAGAAAACATACTCCCTTTGTTTTATTATAAGTGTCACTTTAGGTTTTTGCACACGGATTAAGAAAACAATTAATTTTGCATATTTTCTATATAAAAACACAATTACCTATACACCTAACCATATTTCAACCAATAAAAAAATAATCTGCAGCATAAAATTAATAAATTTTGCATCGAAAGTCGAAAACGACACTTATTTTGTAACAAAAAACTTCTCTAAAATGACACTTATTCTGAAACGGAGGGAGTACAATTCACTCCTAAATATACAAGTTTGACACAAACCTTTATAGAAACACAATTTTTTATCCAAACTCTAACCCAAATTTCGCTTTCGATCAATATAACAGACCATTTACAAAAAAAATCATATTAACAACTAAATAAACTACATTTTGCCATGAACCTACAAGTTTCAACCAATTCCTTTAGAACCTACATCAAAAACGAATACAAAACTGAGAAAGAAGAAACAACTTACACGGGTTTCGGGAAGGAAAAAGATGGAAGCGGACGATTTTAAACAAGGAGGAGACACAATTTTAAGGTCTTCAATGGAAGATGAAGACAAAAAATAGGAGAGAAAGGGAATGATTTGATTTTGTTTATCTAGGGTTTCAGATGATTCCATTTTGTCGAGGGAGATCTAGGGTTTCAGTGAGATAGAGAAAGGGAATGAGAATTGGAGTATAAGGAGAATGAGAGAGATACACGGTTTATGATTAGAGGGATCCGGGTTAACAAATTGGGTATGGGTCAGTGGGTTAGTTTAGGTAGGATCGTAAATTAGTTAGCTCATTAAAACCATAAAAAAAAATTAAATTCTACCAAAATTTGATATCACTTTTTAAATTTATAATTAATTAATTATTATTTTCAAAAATACCTTAAATTTATGATGAAAATACACTAAACTAATTTTTAAATTATTTATAAAACATTTAGAAACTCAACCTCACCATTTTAACACTAAATCCTAAACAATAATCACTAAAGTGTAAATCTAAATGTTAATATATTTTTGATTGAATATATTATTGAAAAGTGGTACTTAACTTGTGGTATAACAATTTCTCAAAGCATAATGGTATTTAGACACATTTTCTGAGAAAAAAAGAAATGATTTGTTATAAGGGGGTTTTGAGAATATTTGTAATGTTGTAAAGTATATGAGATTAAGTCTACACATATGTTATAAATGTATATTTCGAAATATATTTTAATATGTTATATATCAAAGTGATTTATTGAAAATAAAATCAAAATACTAATAAATAAAAATATTTTTAATAATAACAAATTATATCACCTAGTTATAATATAAGGTAAACATATTTTATATAATTCATTCCGCCAAATGCTTAAATGATAATCATTTGGACATAAATATAACGTGCTTGCAAAATTGAAATGTATACCAGTAATAATGCGATTGGTTTGTCTTTAATGAAGAGAAAGATTCCTTAAGACAGTCGATGGCAAAGCCGTAATATAATATAGTAAAGTAAAATAAATAGCTAAAAATGTTCATATTTCAATAGTATTGATGAACAAACTTTATATTTTATGATATACTTTTCTTTAGTTCAAATATCAATTCTCACACAACGCAACAATTTTTTTTTCGGAAAAAAAAACATAACGCAACAATACCTTAGGAATCATACGTTTCATGCTCTTGAACTTTCCAATGGTATCAAGCTTTTTGGTCTCCACATCAGTAACGTTGAAGGGGCACAAGTTGAAGAGGTACTTTTTTGACAATGGAGATATTACCAGCTTCTTACATATCAATGTCTCCTAAGTTCATTCCATCAGGCAATGCCCAATCGAAAAGGTAAAGAAAATTCATCAATGCTAGCTCGCTCCACAGTAGCAACCCCCTATTGACATCGCCGGACACATCCTCTGACCAGAACCAAACTGTAACAGCTCAAAATTGTGTCCCCTAAAATCTACAGAACTATCAGTAAACCGTTCAGGAATGAAATCTTCAGGTTCGGGTCCAACACTCGGGGTCACGTCCGATTGTCCATTAATTTGAATTTGCATTTTTGGAGGAATGTAGTAGCCTTGGATCTTGACGTGAGACATTATTTCTCTTGGGAGTATAAATTGAAGTGCTGGATGTAGTCTAAATGTTTCCTTGATTATGAGCTTTAAATAATCAACTTTGCCTAAGATCATCTTCAATGATTATTTCCCTTTTCCCCCAAGGGTGGTTCTAATCATTTCCTGAGCTTTCTTCATTGCTATCGCCCAAATCATTGTTACAGCGCTTGTATCTATCCCCGCGAGAAATACATTTTGAAGATCTAGTTGTTTTCCAAGTGCACCAGGGAAGAAGTCAGAGAATGTATTGGGATATAACATATCCTACACGATATAGATTTAGAATAGATTATTTCCATATTATATAATCTCCTTTTTACATAAGAATATGAATTTTAGAATTGCATATAAGAAGGTCTTGAGGTCATAAATCAATAACACATCAACTTATTCGATTACATAACTTCTCATGGTATCAGAGTCATAACGATTTTTGTGGACCAAAACTAGTGCTTTCATTTCTTGTGGTTAGAAGAGTTTGGTCATTGTGATGACAATTGAAGAAGACGAAGACGACGATTCGGATGATGACGTGATGAACAACTTCGATCTTACGACTTTCGGCCTGACACAACAACGATCTCACGTGAACTCTACGAACCAACGACCTCCGACTTACGAATCTACAGCCTCCACACGCGAACTTGAAACACTTGAAATTTGAACTCTCAAACTCTCGAAACGACAATGGCAGGAACTCTTGCAACGACAACCACGACTCGACGAACGATTTTTGACTTACGACTTCTCTCTTTGACCAACATAGTGACAACGACCTCTGCTTGACAAAATTGAATTTGACGAAACTGAACCGACGACCCCAACGAAACGATGAAACCGAACCGAAATCACGATATGAATCATTTGATGATTTTGATTATATTGGTGACTAACAACCGATTTGAACTTGAAGAATTTCAGTTCACGTTGGACATACAAAGACTTGTATGCTCCAATTTGAGGGGGATATTGAGATATAACATATTGTATACGATATAGACTTAGAATAGATTATTTTCATATTATATAAGCTCCTTTTCTAGATAGGAATATGAATCTTAGAGTTGTATATAAGAAGGCCTTGAGGTCGTAAATCAATAACACAATAACTTATTCGATTACATAACTTCTCAGTTCTCAGAATGTGAAAGCCCCTATAGCTCAGGTTGCTTTGTGAACGAGTTCTTTGATCCTTTCTTGATCGATAACAAAGCCATTGTCGTTGAAGTTATGTCCTAAAGCAACTCTACAAATGATGCTTGCGGTGAGTGAGACAAAGGTTTTGCTTAAATCTACAGGAGCTTGTCTCAAAGCCGATTCAAACACTTTCTTCACCACAATTCAAACCTCTTCTTCTCTTTATACCTAAAGGATTGAACCCTTTTAAGTCTAAAAAGCTCGACCACCGCGTGTTTTCGCATTTCCAACCAATACACACCGTATTGGGAAAGACCGATGTCTTTGAAACCGCAAGAGAATTTTAGGGTCCCTAATGTCTTTGGTCGGCTTCAACATTCCAGGTCATGTGTTTTGAGAACTGCTTCAGCTGCTTCACTTGATGAGATAACAACCAATGAAACCTACCCGAGATGGAGAAGCATCACTGGTCCGTATTTCATGGAGAGGTTATGAAAACATATGTGAGGCAATCCTGCAAGATGGTGTAAGTTTCCAGTGATTGGAAAACTTAAAGGACTTGGAGGAAGATTAAACTTTGAGTTTGTCATCTTTTTAAGAAAGATTGATGATAGGAGAGTAAGAAGCAAAACCAAGAAGAAACAGAACAAGATCGCCATATTTAAGCTTTGTTTCGTAGAAAGATGATTGACGATTCTCAAGAGCCTTGCCTATAATAAAGTACCAATAGATGCCTGACAATATCATAGTATATATATGTATAATGTATTAGTAACGTGTTTGGAGTACATATCTTTGACATTTTGTCTCGTTTCAGAGCAGGTGCCAAATAGTTATATTATAAACAATTTTTGAGAAAAACTCACTTACTTAATAGAGTTATGGAGTTATGGTTGGTCACTTGGTTGTTTGTTTTTTTTTCTTTGAGCTTTGAGTTATGGTTGTTGTACATCTAATTCATGATGTGTATATACATCTCGTGTATTTCGTGGAATCTATTTTAAATTAAATCGCCTCTCTGATAAGATCACGACTTTGATGAATCTTAGATCTAGAGATATTAACCTCATATTAAACCATGCGTTGGTGAATTTATGAAAACTTGTAAGCTCAAAAAGATTGAGGTAGTTTAGGAGCTAGCTTGCGGTGAAGAAAAAAATAGATATCATTAGCTCAACTAAAAAAAAATCTTGGTTATTGTGTCAGATATCTCAGTTCGAATGATAGGAATGAAACTAATATTATATTTTATGGTTTTCGATCTAAGGGATTACGAGCTTTGACCCCGAAACTTTTAGTATTCCAAAAAAAAAACAAAGAAGATTGTCATCTTGGAGTGATGACACAACATTGAAGAAAAATAAAAGAATATATTCGAACTAACGGAAATATTTGAGTATATGTCCAATAAAACCTAAAGGAGTTTAGGCGAGCCGTTTAATAGAGACTAGAGCACTCGAACAAAAAACACTAGTTTTAGGGTTTTTGGCTATGCTTTTAAACCCAACCTAGACATTAAATTGGGCAACTTTCCAGATCCACCGAGTTATTGGATCGACTGCGGGTGAAATACATATTAATAGATTAATTAATTTTAATATGTAATTATATATTTTCTCAAATCATATATTAGCTGTTAAAATATAGGAAGTTTCATATTTCTTAAGGAAATAGAAATTATTAAAAATTTGGTTTCTTTATTTCAATTTTAATTTCATGCATAAAGTATCTAAAATAATTTAAATTATTTAACAATATTTTTGTAAAATTAGGAGTTGAGACATATAGTATAGAGAAAATTGGAAAATAAAGACATTTTCTTCTTAGATTTGTCACAATAGGATTTGTAGAAGATTTTTTAGGTAAGTAGGATTTAGTTTCCATTTAATACAATTATGCCCTTATATTTACCTAAATATAACTAATATTTCGTTATTTATTTTAGTTTTTTAAAATTAATAAATTTAAAAATATATTAACAAAAAGAAAAGAAGTAAATAAAAGAAAAAAAAAAGAAACGGTGAAAACAAAACCTGCGTAAAAGAAACTTTATTTTACCCTAACCACTTCCATCGGTCTCCTCCTCTTCTCCGCCGACCATTCATTACGGTGAGAGCTTCGTTTTTTCTCCGCCGACCATTCAAGCGATTAAACCCTCTCTTTTTCCACCCGAGAGCTTCGTTTTTTCGTTGTTAATCTCATTATTGTCTTCTTTTTCTTTGTTATCAGCCATAGATCGAAGAATTGGGGGTTTGTTCTTACTCAACGGTTTTGTCGGACGCTCTTATTCCTCTTCTACCATCAATTTCATCAACATCTCACGCTTCTAAACACTAGGTTTGCCATTACTCGTTTTGATTCTCTTAACCCTAGATTTGTTAAAGAAACTCATCACTTAAAACCGATTTGTCATGGGTTTATTAATCTTCTTATACAGTACGCAGTTCATGCATGTTATCGATTTTGGGTTTTTTTGAAAGAGGGAAGAATTGACTCCATATGTCAGTGAGAGCTTCGGTTTTTCATGTTTGGAATAACTTCATATGTCAGTGAGAGCTTCGGTTTTTGTTGTTGTCCGATTCAAAGATTTGGTTTTCTGTGGAATCTTAGACATAGCTGGAACATGTGTTCTGATATACAAAGTTATAAAGTGATATACCTTCTTTCTTTGTTTGTGCTCTGATTACAAACTTTTTTCTTTGATTGTAGCTATGTCTGAGGAGTTACCAAAGCGGCTACTTAAGCCGGGTGAAGAGACCCAAGTACATCAGATCAATAGCAACTGCAAGATGGTACGCTATCTCAAAAGATTGAACAATTGGCTCCCAAAGGAGTTGAATGAAGTGAAGAAAGATCGGGTTTTTTGCTCAGATATTTAAGTTGTTCGATAATGGTTTGGGTTTCTCTGCGAGAGTGATACACAACTTCTTGTGTAGGGATCTAGTGACTTACAAGATGCATGAGCTCTGGTTTGTCTTTGCGAGGAGAACCTCTCCAATTTTCATTGCTTGAGTTCTATGGCAGTTACCGGGCTTCAGTGTGATACTAGTCTCTCACTTAAGGAGTTGGTTGACTGGGATGATGATGGTGGTTTCTGGAGCTTAGTGATTAGGACAAATAAGGGAATTTCTATTCTCGATCTGTGGGAAAATCACAGGAAAGTTGTTAAGAAGTGGAGTAATGCTGATCGAATTAGGCTGATGTATCTTTGGATCATTGTTGTATTGTTTGCGGGAGAGATGAGAAGGCAAATATCCCCATCAAGTACGTCAAGTTGGTTATGGATCTTGAGAAGGTTCGAAATTACCCTTGGGGAGTTGCTTCTTTTGACCTTCTATGCGAGTCAATAGCTAAAACACGAGACAAACTGAAGGAGAATCCTACGAGTTACGTGTTAGATGGCTTCACCTACGGTCCTTCATATTTGGGCTATGGAAGCAGTACCAAAGATTTGAAAGCTCTGTGGAAGAAAACTGAACAAAAGTTTTAAGAACGGTTCTAGATGCGTAAACTGGATGGGAGCTGCAAAGATTTCTTACGAGGAGCTCAACAAATTGGAGAACATCTTCACACCCAAGGTAAATATGGTTTTTGTTTAGATTACTTTATCCGTTTTTTTAGATTAATTTTTTTAGATTAATTCAATCTTCTTCACCTTATTGTGTAGGATGACATCTATCCATACATCTCGTGGACATGGAATTATGATGTAGTTGAAAGTGCTGTTTTTAGAAGAGAAGATGAGGTGGAGGATGATAGAATCAAGGTCCTCATGAGGATGATAATGAGTCACTTAGACTTCAGCGATCATAATTGGGAGTACGAAGAGACACCGGTCTTTTCTTGGGAATAAAGAAGGTGGGAAACCTATGAGCGAGGGAGAAGATGGGAATGATGAAGTACATAACAATGATGGTGAAGGCGGGAGCGATGAAGCAGGTGGGAACAAAGAAGCAAGTGAGAGCGATGAAGAGTTTCAAACTCCAAAAGGATCAGCAAACATAGGCGCGAGAGATACAAAGGGAAAGAAGAGGCTCCCGGATCATGGAATGGAAAAATGAAGCATAAGGTCCTATATACTAAGACCACAACAGCCTTCATTTGATGAAGATATGAAGGCTTTTGTGGCACAGATGTTTCAGCAGAATTTTGCTGCGATGGAAGAGAGGCTAGAGAAAAAGATGGGTGAAAGATTTGAGGAATTGCAGTCTCAGCTTAAAGATGTTCAAACGAACAAGCCAGCTCCTAGCAAGCCATCGCCTAGCAAGCCATCGCCTACCAAGCCATCACTTAGCAATTCATAACAAAACTTAAATCTCATAAGTTTTAGATATTTATTACTATATCTTCTTCAGGAAGCATAATGAAAATGCTCATCAAAATTTAAATATCACAATAAAATAGTTTAGTCGATATAGTATATGATTTTACAAAATTAAATAAGATCAACAAATTAATTTGCGATAAAATATTATTTATTTAAAAACATGTAAAATCAAGAAACAAAATAAAAACATGTAATTCACAAAAATAATTAAAAAGAGAGTTTATATGACAGAAGTTAAAACCTAAAAGGTTATAACTATTCACGATAAACAAAATTAGCAAAAAAAATTAAAAGCAAGTTGAAGAAGATATAAAGTATATGTGTCGAAAGGAAAATGATAATTTTACGAATAAACTAAAATTTAAAAGTAAAATTCTAAATTCATTTTCAGAATACAAAAACATATTTTTCCCCACCAACTTATTGCATTAAAATCTAGTAGAAGATACATAGTTTATGTGCATAAATTAGTAATTGCTACAGGAATAAAGTTATGCAATAGCAATAAATTTCCACTAGGATTTGAATTTTTCGCTAGTTTGTCAGCAACCATATTACCTTCTCTTCCAATCCATTAAGTGCTTCAAACCAGAGACTCCACTTTCGTATTTCTCTGATTTAGGGCCTGACTAGTTTTCCCGCTACCACCCGCAAACGCAACTTTTGCGGTTGGTAGCGGTTGTTGGCGTTTTGCAACAATCATACAAAACGCCATAAATCACTTCAAATCGCTTCAAAACCGCTATAAACCTCTAAAATTCAAAAGCTGGTTCCAGCTAGCGTTTGCGGTTGCGGGGAGGATCAAAAAATTATTTTTTTTTCAAAAAACTATATAAATAAAAAATAAATACTATTTAATTAAAATTTAAAATTGAAATAATAAAATAAATATATATTATATTTTAATTTATATTATAAAACTTTAAAGAAAAATATTTCTATATTTTTTTAAAAATAATAATAATATAATTTTATAAATATAATTTTTATATTTATTATAATAATATGATTTTCAATATTTTTATAATTATATAAATATAAATATTGTTCATTTATATTTAAACCACTTTTGCATTTGGTAGTTAACCAGTCATAAGTATCCCGCAAACGCAACAATTTTTAAACCGTTTTACCAGTCGTCCAAATCTTTTAATAACGCATAAAACCGCAACCACCTGCATCCGCAAACTGCCCGCAACCGCAACCGCTGCGGTTACACCAGTCAGACCCTTAGTTATACAATCAAACTGCAACCTGCTTGAGTTAATAGTTTCTATCCATCTTTAGACTGTCTCCTTCAAAAATCACCTTTGTGAAACCTCTAACCCAACAGTGTTGCTTTGCTAATAAAGCGTTTGGAACTCTGTTTCTAAAGCTGATGACACCTTCTTTTCAAACTGTTTGGCTTGCAAATTTAAAACTTCCAGTATTATCAAGAACCACCCACCCAACTTTACTTGGCGTAATCGAATTGTAAAATGATCCATCAATGTTACGTTTCACCCATCCCTCTCTTAGACGTTGCCACTTAATATTATGTCTTGTCGATATTCTATGTCTCTCACGCCTTGCAATCAGGTTACTATGGTTATTTTTGACCATTTTTCTGCATCAGTTTTAGCTTGATGAATCACACACCACCATTGAATATTTCTCTATTGAAAAATCAATGTATTTCTGCTCTTCCAAAACCTCCATAGTAAATTAGATGGAATTTTTTTTTGAGATGGACTAAACCCGGTGACATAATAAACAAAAAAACTAAATAAAAATTATTCATTGGTTTAACCGGTAGTCGAGTTACCGAATTTAAAGATTTTTAGTAAGTTTTATCAGATTTTTAATTAGTAGATATTTTTTAAAATCCAAACCAAATCATTCAGCAGGACACCATGTTTAGAGGTCTGTCCAAAGATCTGGGTGAGGCATAAAACAAGCGGTTCAATCAATTCAAACAATGAAGACGACGGTGCATGGTCCGACGAGTTTCCAGCGAAGTCATCCGGCATACTCTTCGATTCCAGGGACTAACATAACAGCCACATGTTCCGCATGCAAAAATTATTTATCATTTCAACAATACGTATTTTCTTACCACGGATGTGACAGCCTAGTTGGTTTAAACGCAGACGTTGGTGATGTTGTGCTCTTAGGTTCGATCTACCGTGGGAGAGTGTTTTACGCCATAAATAGTATTAATCACGACTAACTCCGGAGCTAGGGGAAATTAAGTTTGCATGGTGGCCCAAACTCTCCTGGAAATTAAAAAAAAACAGTTATTTTCTTTTGTTAATGGGGTCGGTTGAGCAAAATTATGTAATAATATTGGATTTGGTTATGCTTGTAACTTATGACCCTTAATATAAACAGTGGACCCAAAAAAAAACTAATCTAAAATGTTATCTGAATACCAAATATTATTAGGGGAAATTGCCAAAAAGGGACAAAATAAGTACTCTATTGTCCCCTTAGAACAAAATTTAGGATCTTGTCCCTATAGTACAAAAAATAATGAATACCCCTTTTGTCCTTATTCTATTGAACTTTTCCTAATTAAAATGTTAATTATTTTGTAAATGTTTTTTAATTAAAATTTTAACATTATCAAAGGGGAGGCGATTGCCAAAAGGCTCACGGTCAATACCCCCTTTAGACACCTTCAGCTGCTTTAATTAAAAGAAGAAAACAAAACCGTTGCTCCCGACGGAGAAGAAGGAGGCGATATCACCGGCTCACGGTCGTTTCCGTTTTGCCGGAGAGTTCGAAGCAGGCATCACATCTCCTCGTCGTCGTCCTTCTTCCTCTTTACTTTCGGTTTGAAGCAGTCATCACATCTCCCCGTCATCGTTGTCGGAGTTCTCTAACCTCCGATATAGCTGTTTCTCGGTCAAGAAGGGACGATTACCTACGCAATCTTCTTTGTTTCCTCTTCTTTCATCTCGATTCCCAAAACTCGAAGGTTAGGGTTTCGAAATCCCCTTTACAATTTTTCAATTGTTTTCGTTTTTGTTTATGTGCATGTAGTAGAAAGAGTTTGAATTGTTTATAACACAAATCGATTCATGTTTTTCGTTTTGATTTTTGTTTGTGGTTGAGTTGATTTTTGTTTGTGGTTGAGTTGATTGTAGTTTGTTGTTGACTTGGTTTGAAAGTAGATTTTCTTTCTTTGTCGAGTGTGTACTACTATGGTTTGAATTCAAAAATCTAATGAGTTCGACATCTAAAAGAGTTGGATTTTATATCTTGTTTGGGTTGAGATTTGTTATTCAAATTTTTGTGATTATTTTATTGACAATTTCACAATGTAAAGTCGATCATTATAGAAGTCACTGAGACTCTAATTTAGACATTACTCAATTTGGTTTTGGTGGAGACCTTAGACACTGATTTTGTTTCTTTGTCGTGTCTAATATACTGGTAAATGTGAGATGGTTATGCTTTGTATTCTGACCATTTCTGGACTTTCTTAAACGTGTGGCTAACGAGTTCAAGTATCATTTCCTGTTTTGTAGTAATGGCTTACCAGTTTCCAAAGCGGATTTGTGAAGAAGGAGTTGAGCTCCGAATTGATAAGATCAACAATACATGTAGACGTACGATGCTTGCATTGTTGAAGGATTTTCTTAAGGATGAGTATGAAGAAGTTTTGAAAGACCCTGTCTTCGGTCCGATTCTGGCAATTGTAGACAACAAACTCATTTACTCAGGGAAGATCATTCACAGCTTTATATGCAAGCAGCTCAAGGTTTCCAAGCTTCACGAGTTGTGGTTTGAGTTTGCAAACAGGCCGCTAAGGTTCTCCATGCAAGAATTTCATGCTGTCACTGGGTTGAAGTTCAAAGAAGAACCAGACATAGACTTCAATAATTGGGAGGATGATAAGGGTTTCTGGAGCAAAGCGCTGAAGCAAAATAGCAATATCAACATATACATGATAAGGGACGAGCTACTTAAGGTGTGTAACCAGTGGTCATATGTGGACAGGGTGAGGTTAGTGTATCTGTGCCTTATACATGGGTTCATCGTGGCTAAGGATCCGAAAGTGTATATCCCTCAAGAATACATCCGTTTGGTGATGGATTTTGAGAAAATGAGAATGTTTCCGTGGGGACTTCGCGCTTATGACGAGCTGCTTGCTTCCATATTAAAGGCAAGGACCGATTTGCATCTGAAGAACAGCTACGTTTTGGATGGATTCTCATATGCGTTTCAGATATGGATCATGGAGGCAGTCCCAGACATTGGTACTATGGTGGCTAAGAAGTTAAAAAAAAACATTGTCAAGGTGAGGTGTAGAAATTGGGCAGGAAGTGGAAAAGTATCTTATCAAGATATCATCAGCCTAGAATCCCACTTTGACAAGGTAATTATCTTGCTACTATTAATATTGAGATCAAAATTGTCTTTGTGGTGTTGATTGTTTTGTTTTTTCATGGCAGGGAGAGTTGTTTCCATTTATATCATCAAGTGGGAAGTCGGGTGTGATTGATGATCCTGAGTTCAAAAGAGAAGATGAGAAGAAGGACGAAAGAGTTGATATGATTGTTGATATGATCAAAGCCAATCATGACTGGAGGGAATTCGTTTGGGAAGTTGAGTCTCTGCCAACAAACAATCTCTTTTCTGACGAAGAAGAAGACGATGTTGAAGATGAAGATGTCACGGAGCCGCCTATCGTTGCAGAGAAGTCGACAGCTGCTGTCAAGAGCGCGAAGCGTAAGCGCCATGATCCTGGTGTCGAGTCTCGGAAGAGAGAACTCCTATGTCAACGAGCAGCTGAACATAACAGTGGTGTCTCCGGTGAAATGAAGACCTTTATTCAGGGGTTGTTCACCTCTTTTAAGGACATGGTGCAGAAGGAGATGCAAGAGCGTTTTGATAAGGTTGATACTGAGGTGGCTAATATCAAAGAAACAATGTCTCAGTTTATGGCTTCTTCAGATGCACTCGGGAAAACCACAACAGCTGAGATCCCGACACCTTCAGGACCAATTGGAAAAGATCAAGACAACTCTTCACAGAGTCCGGGTCCTTCATCAACACTAATGCAAGATCAAGCTAAGTCATCACAGACTCCACGTCCTTCAGCAGCAAAAGGAAGAGCCAATGTGAGTGTGGATCCAATTGCGGTTCGTCGTAGTCCTCGAACAGTGAGAAAGGTAACAACAACATGAAGCTTTGTGAGATTATGTGTGGGTTGAGACAGATGTACGTTTTTGTGTCGTTTGTAATGTACTTGGTAGGTTATCGGCTTGTAAGTTTGTGTGTGGTTTGTAATATATTTGGATTGTAGCTTATCGCAAACTTATGTATTATAAGAATGTTCACTTTTTTTAGTATTAATGCTATGGTTGGTTGTATTAACAGGATGACAGTGAAATGTTGGAGTTTTTGAAGAATCTAACAAAAACCAAGAAACATGTAGACAAGAGGAAGGGGACCCAAGAGTCTTTACAAAATGCCATGGGAGATCTTTCTCAAGCATCACATGTTAAAGGTTTCGATCCCTCACAAAGTCTCAATGACGACGAACAACCGGAATGGGTTACTCCATTATCTACGTACAAGCCTACGGACTGGATACCACCTAGTCTCAAAGATATGGAACTCCCTGAGGACCGCATGAATGACGCTGATTACAATCTAGTGTTTGTTGCTGAGGATCAATGGGCCAAAGTGACTGAGTGGTTCACAACTTCCTGGTTAGTTTATATTGTTTTTTAGTGTTAAAAACATTTGATCCTTGTGTAACTGAAGCTTGCATTCCAGGGTACTGAAGCTTGGACCTACTATGTTCACAAGTGAGTTAGCAAAACGTGTCATAGGACCTACAGAGTGGCTCTTCAATAATGTGAGTTTCTAATTTGTTGCTTCTTAGTTTCTTTACATCTGTTTTCAATCCTTTTTTCTATTTTTTCAGGAAATTAATGCTATGATGTATGTATTCACTGAGAGGACTTCTTTGCGACGATGGCGTCCAAAAAGAGTCGCGTTCATGACATGCTTGTTTAGTAATCAAATGAAAAACTCTTTCGAAGAGTTCAATAAGAACGGAAGGAAGTTCAAAGGTGGAGGAATTCTACACGAGTATGCCATTGGGGAGCTTCCAGCACACGGAAGGACAAGACTAATGTGGGATCTTGATGTCGACCGCATGTATGTCCCCGTGAATGTTGGTAAACATTGGATCGCTTTGTGCGTCGATTTTGTCACTTGTTCCATAGAGGTGTTTGACTGTGAGGGAATGAAACATCCAAGAGCGGTGGAGCCATTTGCTGTTCTCATCCCTAGAATTGTCAAAGCTAATCAGTCTTCAAGCAGTCGGACACACACGGTGAAGAAGTATAGTGTCACATACGCTCCAATGCCCTTTGTTCTAAATCGTAGTGCCACTGACTGTGGAGTATATGCCTTGAAGCACATAGAATGACATCTTCTAGGCATGGACATCTCTTTGGTGAATGATGACAACATTCGTGAGGCACGGTTAAAGATTGCTTATGATCTATGGGAAGCTGCTACTGATCCTGAGCTTATTGCGAGAATGGCACAATTCACTCCTCCAAAGACTAGTTCAAATCCTCTTGTGGAGCTTGATTGAATTGATAAAACTCGTGTAGGAAGAATATTGTCATTTGCATGTTATTGTTAGAATATTTGAAAGTATTTATTATTTAACCCCTATCTATACCCTAAATGTTTATTATAACTGTACTAGGATATGATATAACCCCTATCTAAACCCTATCTATACCCTAAATGATAGTAAAATTAGACAAATGTTTAATTTAAAATTTATACCAAAACAAATGGTTAAATGTTTTTCTATTTAGAATTAAATTAAAATATAAATATAAATCCAAACAAATATTTATTATAATTGTACTACGTTATGATATAACCCCTATCTAAAACCCTATCTATACCCTAAATGATAGTAAAAATAGATAAATGTTTAATTTAAAATTTATACCGAATCAAAATGGTTAAATGTTTTTCTATTTAGAATTAAATTAACATATAAACCCCTATCTATACCCTAAATGATAGTAAAATTAGACAGAAACTAACCCCTATCTATAACCTAAAACCTAATCCGCGTAAAAGCTGTGTTTGCCCTAAACAAAAGCTTATATAACCCCCCCCCCCCCCTCCCCTCTCCCCCCCCCCCCCCCCCCACAACACACACATATTTAACATGGACACAAACACATTTAGTGTATCTGTGCCTTATACATGGGTTCATCGTGGCTAAGGATCCGAAAGTGTATATCCCTCAAGAATACATCCGTCTGGGTGATGGATTTTGAGAAAATGAGAATGTTTCCGTGGGGACTTCGCCGCTTATGACGAGCTGCTTGCTTTCATATTAAAGGCAAGGACCGATTTGCATCTGAAGAACATCTACGTTTTGGATGGATTCTCATATGCGCTTCAGATATGGATCATGGAGGCAGTCCCAGACATTGGTACCATGGTGGCTAAGAAGTTAAAAAAAACATTGTCAAGGTGAGGTGTAGAAATTGGGCAGGAAGTGGAAAAGTATCTTATCAAGATATCATCAGCCTAGAATCCCACTTTGACAAGGTAATTATCTTGCTACTATTAATATTGAGATCAAAATTGTCTTTGTGGTGTTGATTGTTTTGTTTTTTCATGGCAGGGAGAGTTGTTTCCATTTATATCATCAAGTGGGAAGTCGGGTGTGATTGATGATCCTGAGTTCAAAAGAGAAGATGAGAAGAAGGACGAAAGAGTTGATATGATTGTTGATATGATCAAAGCCAATCATGACTGGAGGGAATTCGTTTGGGAAGTTGAGTCTCTGCCAACAAACAATCTCTTTTCTGACGAAGAAGAAGACAATGTTGAAGATGAAGATGTCACGGAGCCGCCTATCATTGCAGAGAAGTCGACAGCTGCTGTCAAGAGCACGAAGCGTAAGCGCCATGATCCTGGTGTCGAGTCTCGGAAGAGAGAACTCCTATGTCAACGAGCAGCTGAACATAACAGTAGTGTCTCCGGTGAAATGAAGACCTTTATTCAGGGGTTGTTCACCTCTTTTAAGGACATGGTGCAGAAGGAGATGCAAAAGCGTTTTGATAAAGTTGATACTGAGGTGGCTAATATCAAAGAAACAATGTCTCAGTTTATGGCTTCTTCAGATGCACTCGGGAAAACCACAACAGCTGAGATCCGACACCTTCAGGACCAATTGGAAAAGATCAAGACAACTCTTCACAGAGTCCGGGTCCTTCATCAACACTAATGCAAGATCAAGCTAAGTCATCACAGACTCCACGTCCTTCAGCAGCAAAAGGAAGAGCCAATGTGAGTGTGGATCCAATTGCGGTTCGTCGTAGTCCTCGAACAATGAGAAAGGTAACAACAACATGAAGCTTTGTGAGATTATGTGTGGGTTGAGACAGATGTACGTTTTTGTGTCGTTTGTAATGTACTTGGTAGGTTATCGGCTTGTAAGTTTGTGTGTGGTTTGTAATATATTTGGATTGTAGCTTATCGCCAAACTTATGTATTATAAGAATGTTCACTTTTTTTAGTATTAATGCTATGGTTGGTTGTATTAACAGGATGACAGTGAAATGTTGGAGTTTTTGAAGAATCTAACAAAAACCAAGAAACATGTAGACAAGAGGAAGGGGACCCAAGAGTCTTTACAAAATGCCATGGGAGATCTTTTCTCAAGCATCACATGTTAAAGGTTTTCGATCCTTCACAAAGTCTCAATGACGACGAACAACCAGAAAGGGTTACTCCATTATCTACGTACAAGCCTACGGACTGGATACCACCTAGTCTCAAAGATATGGAACTCCCTGAGGACCGCATGAATGACGCTGATTACAATCTAGTGTTTGTTGCTGAGGATCAATGGGCCAAAGTGACAGAGTGGTTCACAACTTCCTGTTTAGTTTATATTGTTTTTTAGTGTTAAAAAACATTTGATCCTTGTGTAACTGAAGCTTGCATTCCAGGGTACTGAAGCTTGGACCTACTATGTTCACAAGTGAGTTAGCAAAACGTGTCATAGGACCTACAGAGTGGCTCTTCAATAATGTGAGTTTCTAATTTGTTGCTTCTTAGTTTCTTTACATCTGTTTTCAAATCCTTTTTTCTATTTTTTCAGGAAATTGATGCTATGATGTATGTATTCAGTGAGAGGAATTCTTTGCGACGATGGCGTCCAAAAAGAGTCGCGTTCATGACATGCTTGTTTAGTAATCAAATGAAAAACTCTTTCGAAGAGTTCAATAAGAACGGAAGGAAGTTCAAAGGTGGAGGAATTCTACACGAGTATGCCATTGGGGAGCTTCCAGCACACGGAAGGACAAGACTAATGTGGGATCTTGATGTCGACCGCATGTATGTCCCCGTGAATGTTGGTAAACATTGGATCGCTTTGTGCGTCGATTTTGTCACTTGTTCCATAGAGGTGTTTGACTGTGAGGGAATGAAACATCCAAGAGCGGTGGAGCCATTTGCTGTTCTCATCCCTAGAATTGTCAAAGCTAATCAGTCTTCAAGCAGTCGGACACACACGGTGAAGAAGTATAGTGTCACATACGCTCCAATGCCCTTTGTTCTAAATCGTAGTGCCACTGACTGTGGAGTATATGCCTTGAAGCACATAGAATGCCATCTTCTAGGCATGGACATCTCTTTGGTGAATGATGACAACATTCGTGAGGCACGGTTAAAGATTGCTTATGATCTATGGGAAGCTGCTACTGATCCTGAGCTTATTGCGAGAATGGCACAATTCACTCCTCCAAAGACTAGTTCAAATCCTCTTGTGGAGCTTGATTGAATTGATAAAACTCTTGTAGGAAGAATGTTGTCATTTGCATGTTATTGTTAGAATATTTGAAGTATTTATTATTTAACCCCTATCTATACCCTAAATGTTTATTATAATTGTACTAGGATATGATATAACCCCTATCTAAACCCTATCTATACCCTAAATGATAGTAAAATTAGACAAATGTTTAATTTAAAATTTATACCAAAACAAATGGTTAAATGTTTTTCTATTTAGAATTAAATTAAAATATAAATATAAATCCAAACAAATATTTATTATAATTGTACTACGTTATGATATAACCCCTATCTAAACCCTATCTATACCCTAAATGATAGTAAAAGTAGATAAATGCTTAATTTAAAATTTATACCGAATCAAATGGTTAAATGTTTTTCTATTTAGAATTAAATTAACATATAAACCCTATCTATACCCTAAATGATAGTAAAATTAGACAGAAACTAACCCCTATCTATAACCTAAAAACCTAATCCGAGTAAAAGCTGTGTTTGCCCTAAACAAAAGCTTATATAACCCCCCCCCCCCCCCCCCACACACACACACACATTTAACATGGACACAAACACTATAGGCCCTCAAACCTAAACCGATTTCATCGGTTTCTTTTCTTATTTTTTCGTAAAATTCTCTTATTCTGACTTAGCGACGAACATGTATATCAGTGAAGGGATCCCTTCCAGATGTTGGTGTGGGAAGGGGATTGTCACTTATGTTTCCAAAACGGAGGAGAACCCATACAGAAGATTTTTCAGATGTGAGAATGATTTAAAGGTAGATCTGATTTTTCATAACTTGATAACTCTTTATTTTACATGTTTCTTACAATTGACTTGTTTATTACGTTTTGAACAGAAAAGAACGAGAATCATCTTTTTAAGTGGGTCGACGAAGCTTGTTTGGATGAGATTCAGAGGTTGGATGATCATCAGTTGCGGTTTGCCAAAGAAATTGAAGAACTCAGAAGTACGATGAAGACGGTGCAGGAAGAATTTATAAAGCATAAGAATTCAATCGATGTAGGTTGTGTAGGATTCATTCTCAGTGTTTTTTGTCACTGTTTCCAACCTAATTGATATTGTATTGCTCTCTGATTCAAGTTACACTGTCAACGATTGATGAACCCTATGATTTGTATTGTCAATTTTCGTACAAAATCCCTAAAAAAACCTTGAAAATAGTTTTCTAAACCGGTGATCAATATCCAGAGTTTCGAATTAAAAAAACAAATACTTGCATACCCGGAGGCTCGAACCCAGGTTTAGAGGAGAAAGTACAGGTAGTTTACCAGTAGAGTCATTATCATTGATTGTTAATGCTCTCATACTATAAATATATATAGGCTTTGTGATTAATAAGAAAATACAAAAGTTGCATACCCGGAAGATTGTGAGTCCCCCACCCTTTCGTCTTTACTCAATTGCCAAGTGTCGCTTTATGGAAGATTGTGAGTCCCCCACCGTTTCGTCTTCTTAAATACGAGGGAAACCATCGGTTTCTCTTATTCTAGAAACAAAGCAGTTCTCTTGCATCTACCCTAGACCACGATGTTCGTCCCTCAAGTGCCATTCCTCACCTATGAAGAACGACTACGGAGAGGTCGTGATCTTTTCTCGACAAACATTCCAGTCATCGGGGGTTACCATCGCCGGCATATCGATGATGAAGCTGCTAGAAGCTATGATCTCCTGAGACTTCGTGGCTTTGTAATCCAAGGTACTCTAGACCCTACTGATCCCTCGTTAGGTGAGGCTTTTGCCATTATAGACGGAATCGGCTGGTCCTACACAGTTATGCATGTCCATAGGTTTTGCCCTAGAGTTGTTAGAGAATTCATCTCTAACAAACCCTACCACAGCGAGCAAGTACTTATTAGAGGACATTTATTCAACTTCTCGCCAACACTAATCAACCGTTTACTGATGACGCCAGAGGTTCCTCACACATACCGTTGGAATCAAGTAACTTTGAAGGAAGCTATCATATTTCTAACCGGAGGTAGTTGTTCTGCGTGGAGAGGCTTCAAAATAACTGATTTGATCAACCCCTTTCAGACTTTGTACCGCATTTGTGAGCGGAATTGGCTACCAGGACCGGATTCAGACGGAATGGTTAAAGACCGGCTCAAGCTTTTGCACGCTATTGCCAACTGCATTCCAGTCAACTTTGGCCATCTTGTGTATGACCAGGTGATTGAGATGGTACGTTTAACAGATTCTGATACAAGACTCATCTTCCCCAACCTCATTTTCCAGCTCCTAACACTACAGCATGAGGTCCCTAATTTGCTAGGAGATGAAGGAGTTATCGGAAGTGGTGTTCCTATCGGAAGTGCTTTTTAAATCTGTTCATGCTCTCATCATCCCATGGAACCAACGGAGGTGTAGAAGTTATCTTTTGGTGTTTTTATCGGATAGAAAGCATTTAGCTTTGTTTTGTAACCACAACGACTTAACGAATGTTTTGTATACACAACGACTTAAGCTTTGGCATTAATACTAGGGAATCAAGTTTTAACTCTCTCATCCACGAGATTACTAGTTTCCTCAGTGGTTTTTTTATTTTTTGTTCACTTCTGTTGTACGGTAAATGTCTTGATCTCTCTCTTTGCTTCTAGCATGACAATAAATGTTAAGACTAAAGCAGATGAGAGAAGAAGATGAGAACTCACTCTCATGGTGAATAATTGTGTTAGTGTGATATATATACTGATAGGCATCTCTCTACGTGTTAACGAATGTTCTTTATTTTCTTTGTGATTAATAAAAAAAACAAATACTTGCATACCCGGAGAATCAAACCCAGGTTTAGAGGGAGAAATTAGAGGTAGTTTACCAGCAGAGTCATTGTCATTCATTGTTAATGCTCTCATACTATAAATATAGATACGAGTTGTGTTACTTTTTAAAATACAAAACATCGACGAGAAGATAAATAAAAGAACTACTTTTGCATGAACAAAACACATAGTCTTCTAAACAAGCATAAACGAGACAAAACGAAACACATAGTCTTCAAAACAAAAGTTGCATAAACGAGACAAAACGAAACACATAGTCTTCAAAATAAAAGTTTCATAAACCGAGAAACCATGAACAAAACAATATAGTTTCCTATATTGGTGTATCACATCTTCTTCTATTGTGTCCTTGAAGTCCACATCTACTGCATTTCCGAGCTTTAGAGCCTTGTGTTCCCTGTGATGAATGGATCTTATCTTCAGCTGTCTCGTGTCGGCGTTTCTTTTTCCTACCTGCACCTCGTCTACTCTCGGGAGCAAGTACTTTTGACTGTTCCACATCAGGAGGAACAATCCATGCATCTTCAGGGACAGAAATAGGATTTATGCTTTCTGCATAAGCCGAGTTCCATGTCGCCGTAGTGTACATGTCATCAGTGAGAGTGTGTGGTCTTCTTCCAACACTGAAGCCGGCTTTTATGGCGTGTCTGCAAGGGATTTTCATCAGATCAAATTTCCCAAAAGTACATGTGCGTCTGACCAAGTCAACCATGTAGTCAATAACATCACCCCGAACCAAAAACCTCTCATCGCTAACCGGGAAGACCTTAAACCTTTTACCTTTCTCAATCCGTCTATCAATCTTCTTCTCAACAGCAATGGTCAGTGGCTTGGAGTGCTTAGAACTTAGATTTCTACGATTGAAAAACCACCGAGTCATCATTTCCCTAATGCTGTCCAATAAAGGTATTATTGGAAACTCTCTAGGCGTTCTCAAAGCAGAATTTATCGACTCCGCTGGGTTTGTAGTCCTAATATCATACATGTATCCAGGAAATTCACAACGAGCCCACTTCCTGACATCGGCTAGTATGAGATAAGTTCCAATGTCAGGATTAATAGAGTAAACAGCAGCGAATATCTTACGAAAATCAGCAGCTCGATAAGCTTTAGATGCCTTTGCAACCAAACCAGCCACACCTTTCCCACCGGTATTTGTTACAACATTATTCAGCAAGTGATGAATGCAAATTCCATGATGAGATTGCGGGTATACTGCCTCAATAGCTTTATTAATTGAGGTACACCTATCAGACACAAAAGATAATCTATCGTCGTCAGCAATAACCACATTAAGTTGTCTCATAAACCAATCCCAAGCAAGGTCGTTCTCTGAGTCGACAACTCCGAATGCAATAGGATATAAATTCGAGTTTCCATCTAATGCAGTAGCAACCAGCAATACACCTTTGTATTTGCTCTTCAAAAACGTCCCATCCACGACAATGACTTTCCGAATTGCATCATAGAAACCGCGCAGACTCTGACCAAACGAGATGAACAGGAATTTGAATCTCCCTTTCGAATCCGTTTCATAAGCCGTGTGTGACCCTGGATTAGCTTCCTTCATCATGTGCAAGTATTTGGGAATTTTTTCATAACCTTTCTCGGGAATACCTTTCACTGCGTTGATTGCAAATTCCCTTGCATCCCACGCCAAAGAATACGATATCTCAACTCCATGATCGTTACGCATATACTCGATTATATCATTGGATTTCGGGCCTTCTTTAGAAGTCTCAAACTTATGCATAATCAGAGTACCAACAGTTTTGGCTGAAGCTGAACGAACAGAACCGTCCCTTCTCGATGGTGCACATGAATGATCAGGTACATACTTTTTGATGATGAAATACGATGAACCTATTAAACCCTCTGCTCGAACGCGCCAGCTGCAATCATCATCTGAGCAACGAATGTACCACACTTTTTTATCCGATTTCACAACCTTATAGTCGAAATTATGTTTCATAGCACATATTTCGAATGCTGCCTTCAAAAGTGTTTTGGAACTAAAATGTTGATCCTTCTTCGCGACATCCGCCAAACAAAAGCGAACACCATCTCTGTTGCTCTTCTCTATTTCCCACTTGTTGTCGTGATCGATGTCATCTACATCAACATCTTCTTCAAAATCCATATCAACTGAATCGTCAATATCCATAGGCTCTTCGTCGCTGTTAGAGTCAGCCGCTTCTTCATTCAAGTCAAAATCGCCTCTGCTATTGTTTTTCTCCACCTTAGATTGAATACTCACACACAACCGCATCGAAGCTTTCTTCTTCACATAACTAAGAAAGTTTCTAATTTGCCGATCATTGGTGATGAAGACCGGAGGCGAGTCAATGCTATTGATCAAATCGGAAGGCAAGTAACTGAGCTCCATATTGACCATGTTTACATCAATTTCGAAGTCTTCACACACCATAAACTTTACGTTTTCGAAGCTTAAACTTGTGTCCAAAGTAAGTAACCTCCCTCCTTTTGCTTCATCGACAAGAAACTCCCATCCACTGTGTATTGACGATTTCCACAAACCACATGAAGCGTAGATGTGAATCTTCATATTTTTTGTGGCAAAGAGAATTGAAAGAAGAAGAAAAGATGAAAAACACACACGATGAATCCCTAAATCGTGTGAGAAGAGGAGGTTTTCAATTTTTTTTGGAAGAAAACTTAAAAAAGGAAATTAAAATATTAAAAAGATTTACAGAATATTACATAACCGTTTTTGGCTAGATTTTCGGATCTTGTTTATATTTTTTCCAGAACTTACATTCTACCACTTTAGAAGGTAGACGAAGAACTAGGATATGGTATACGACGATTGTAGATAGAAAAACAATGTCAAGAATCCACTTCCTACCGAGCTAGATAAATGTTTATCTCTACGACTTACAGTCAACCAAAACCGTAGATTACAGAGACTTCGGTAGATTATATATTCTGAGCTCGTAGTTATATATGTTTTTGATATATTGCGCATCCTAAGCCGTTTAGAACGCTGTCTTTCTGTTAGATTACATATTCTACATCTCCGTAGATGGTAGATCGTAGATACTAACACATTTACTCCATTTTTAAATTTACAATTTAAAGATATTTTATAAACAAAAATATTTTTCTTATATGAACATGCTTATCTACATCAAGTTTACTATTTTTTCCATAATTTTTTACCTTGTAAAAAAATAATATGAATTTTCAAAGACAAAAAGGTAGTGAAGGTCCAAACATGCCAAAATTGATTTTGTTCTAAGGGAACAACAGAGTAGTTATTTTGTCCCTTTTTGGCAATTTCCCAATAGAACAAAATCAATTTTTCCCTACGATGCGGTGGGCTTTTCAGGTAGAGGCTGGAGAGGACAAAGAAAAAAAAGAGGGTAAATTAAATAATATTTTGTCCATTTAAGAGAAGAAGATACGCGAGGGAGAAAGAGATAGGGATTTTGCATGAGATGGCGCATTGTAGCAACATGCCTCCTCTTTTTTGTTTCTGGGTCCTTCGACTTCATTTGTTTTCCTCTTTATCCCTCCCAAAACCTAAAAAGCCACCGCATCCCTCTCTTCTCGCAGATCATCCCTCTCTTTCCTTCTTGTTCTCTCAATTCGAGAGTTCGTCAGATCTCATCGGATTTCAAGTCAGATCCAGGTAATTTTCGTTTTTGTTTTCATCAGATCTGTTGATTGTTTTATGTATTTTTTGAATTCGATTCATTAGATTTAGATAGTATTCGACTACGTCGAAGTGTTTAAATCGAATCTAAAGGCTTTCTCCGATTTGACACTCAATTTTTTTTCGATTTGGGATGATTCATGTCCTGAACTTCAAATTCATCGTAGATCTCGAAACGGGTTTTGTGGGTTTTCTATGTATCTGTCAAAGTCCGATTATTTCTATTGATTTTTGATGATTTTTTCTATTTATTAGTTTTTTTTTACTTCTCTTAGATTTGATCAGATATTATGAAATTCGATTTTTAAATTGTATTTTCTCAAGGGTCCGATCTCGATTTCTATTGATTTGTGATTTTTGTATAATAAGTTAATAATCTAAGTTCATACTCATGTTTTTGTTTGCAGGAGTTGGCTAATTGCTAACAAATCTTTCAGCAAAGATGCATGGCTATGAAGAAGTAATACTTTTTCTTTTTATTTTTTTGGGGTGATTTCAAATTTCCTTTAAGATTAAATTTGATTCACTATTTTAATTGCAGGACCTTGACGAGGAAGCTGGTATGACGACTACTACAGTGATGATAATGGAGTGGATGAGTATGAGGAGGAAGAAGAAGTAGAAGTTCCCCCAAAGGAAGAGTTGGAGTATCTTGAGTTGCGCCAAAAGATTAAAGAGTCTATCAGGAAAAGTTTGGCAAAGGAAGTGTTAATGCTCAATCTTCTCATGACAGAAGAAATAAACTCCCTTATAACGAGTATGTGATGTGCTAGCACCTTTTCTTTTCAAGTTATTACAACATTCATGGAATGTGTTTTGATTTTGTGTATTTTTCTTTTTCCTGCAGCTTTGGCTCCTTCTTTGGACCTTCACGGCCTGTTATATCCTCGAGGGTTATACAAGAAAGCAAATCCTTGCTAGAAAACGAGATCAAGAACTCAAACCAACCTGTATGTGTTCTTTTCTCTTCACATTTTATCATTTTTGGAATGTTTTTGTTTTTACTGATGGACTGGTTTGTGGTATGTTAGAAGAAGAGACCTGCTCCAACGAACAGTTTCGGGTGATAAGAATGTATCACATGAGAAGCGTCCTAAAGTTATGAGTGCCGTGAAAAGGAAAGTTGAGACTCTTAAGGGTACAAGAGACTATTCCTTCTTGTTTTCCGATGATGCGGAGCTTCCTGTTCCAAAGAGGGAACCTTCTCTGTCTCGAAGTGGCTCCTTTCCTAACTCCGGTAAGTTGTGTATGCTGAATAACTCGTTTTTTTACTTTTTGTGATCTTTAAAGCATACCATTTTCATGGAGATAACTTATACAGGTTTTTTGCTGATGTTGAAGAGTCTCGATCTGCTCAATTGTCAGCGAGGCCTAAACAGTCATCAGGTATCAATGGTAGAGCTCCTCACGGTCCCCTTCGTGAGGAGAAGAGACCTGTTGTTTCAGTGAATGGGCATTCAAGACCGTCTTCCTCTGGCAGCCAAATGCAAAACTCAAGACCTTCGGGAAGCCAAATGCAGTCAAGACCTGTCTCAGGGAGACCGGCTTCCTCGGGCAGCAGCCAAATGCAGAATTCTAGACCTGCTTCCCCCGGTAGCCAAATGCAGCAAAGGGCTGCATCCTCGGGCAGCCAAAGACCTGGTTCCTCAACAAACCGCCAAGCGCCAACAAGATCACCAGGTTCCTCGATGAATGGCCAATCAGCTAACCGGAATGGCCAGCCAAGTTCCAGAACAGACCCCAAAAGATCAGCTCCTGCCCAGCTGCCGATGGATCATAGGAGGCAGATGAGCAGCAGCGGCCATGGAGTTGGTCCTGCTCGGT
This sequence comes from Moricandia arvensis, assembly GCA_905132765.1. NCBI lineage: Eukaryota > Viridiplantae > Streptophyta > Magnoliopsida > Brassicales > Brassicaceae > Moricandia > Moricandia arvensis. The sequence continues at coordinate 39,613 of CAJHQP010003660.1, forward strand.
CTGTGTCCACGTCTAAACCCTTACCTTCGAGGACGGCATTGGAGAGAAAGCCCGCCATCTCGGCGGGAAAGAGTTCTCTTCAAAGTGCTCAGAGACCGCCCTCAAGACCAATGTCATCTGATCCCAGGCAACGGCTTGTAGAACAACAGAGAAAGGTTTCTCGTGATCCTACCACATCCCGAATGATCCCAAAACAATCAGCGCCTACCTCAAAACACCAGGTATCATTATTTATTTTATCTTATCTCCTTTTAGCCAAGAAGAGAAAACTGGTAGCAAAGGCACTAATTTATGAACTAACTCTCGCAGATGATGAGTAAACCGGCCACCAAGAGACCTCCACAACGTGATATAGACGCCCGGAGGCCACTGAAGAAGAAGAAGCCAGCAATAATGTCAGAGGATGCTAAAGCATTGAGCATGATTAGACAAATGTTCAAGTAGTGCTTCTAACTGTTCTCTTACTCTTACATCCATTACATTTTCAAAAGTTTGTCTCCTGGGGCTTAAGAGTTTTGTGTTGTTTCAATCTCAGTACCGATCGTTATGCCGGGCGTGACTATGATGACCGAGACATGGAAGCGGGCTTTGACGATATCATGAAGGAAGAGAGACGAAGGTAACATCAATATCTTTGATCATGACTCATGAGTTTGTTCTTATATATTGCTTAACGGTTTGTGTTGGATTTGCTCAATGCAGTGCGAGAATAGCAAGGGAGGAAGATGAAAAGGAAGCTCGGCTGATTGCAGAAGAAGAAGAGCGAGAGAGACTGAGAAAGTTGCGGAAACTGAGGCGTTAAAAAGTTAGAAGAAACCTTTTGATCTTTGTCTTCAGTTTAATCTTATGAGCTTCTCTCATTCAAATCTCTTTGGCCGCTTGAGGCAAAAAAGAGTATTAACTTTTGTTTTTCAAATTAAGAATCTTTTGTTGTTGAAACTGTACAATTAGATAATAATACATTTGTTGGGTCACTTCAGGAATCTATTGGTAACCTTCCAAGTTGGTTGAAAGCTTGATTCTTTTTCTTTAGGTGAAACCAGAGAATGATAAAAGAGAAAAGGAATATCTTTATTCACGTGGAGAGTTGCTTTAGTTTCACTTTCTTTCAAGTCTCCAATAACATGATTTTTTGTGATCTTTTTTTCCTCAGAAAGATTTTTGTTTGAGGAATCAGATGGTGACCAAAGAAGAAAATTGTCTTCATCCTGTGACAGAGCCTTCAAGATGTTATTCTCCTTCTTCTACGACTCCTCTTGCAGAGCTGGAGACTATTCGAAGCTTAGAGATTGTGGAATCATCCTTTCTCTCTCCCGTTTGGTATTTTCATTCTTTAGTTCTTAGTTTTGAGCTCTTTCTTCACCTGCAAAGTTGAACCATGCTTATTTTTCTATGGTTTTGGATTTACCTGACTCTCTCCTGTCTCTTTCAGTTCTATACGTTATCAAAGTTTAACTCTTTTGGTTTAGTTTCTATGATAAGGTTGGACTCTCAAACATATTCTTATAGCTTGCTGGATCATTTATGTACTCCAAACTTGAACTTTTTAGGTTACTGGTGATCTTTGCATCATTAACTTGTTAAACTACATGGATCGAGGTGCGATAGCAAGCAATGGTGTTAATGGAAGTACCAAGAGTTGTAATGATAAGGGCAATTGCACCCCTGCAACTGGAATTCAGTAAGACCTAAAATAACTAATCAATTTTTGTAATTTATTTATATGTAATCTTTCTTCTGATGTAAAAGCTGCTTCTTTTAGGGGTCATTATGACCTAAGTAATTTTGAGGATGGTGTATTGTCATCTTCTTTCATGGTTGGGCTTCTTATTGCATCACCAGTCTTTGCTTCATTGGCAAAGAGGTTAGAGAGACTTTTCATTTTTGTTTCTTTTATCCCTCTTCTAATGCTTAAGCAAAATAAGTTTATTGTTTTTAGTGCAGCTTCAATCCATTTAGACTTATTGGAGTAGGCTTAACTGTTTGGACTATTGCAGTTCTTGGCTGTGGTAGTTCCTTTGCCTTTTGGTTTATCGTCTTATGTCGCATGTAAGTTAGTTTTTTTGTGTATTTATGATTGATTTGCTTGCTCGAACTCTTTTTTTCAGTAGAGTTGATTATATTTGTAGGTTTGTTGGTGTAGGTGAAGCTTCTTTCATTAGTCTTGCAGCTCCATATATAGATGATAACGCTCCTCAAAAACAGGTTAATGTTTTCTCTTTTTGTTTTGCACTTCTTATGAAGTCAAATGCACCATTTCTGACTAATATCATCTCTTTGTAATCCGGTTTCTTCAGAAAGCTGCGTGGCTTGGACTGTTTTACATGTGTATACCAAGTGGTGTTGCTCTGGGTTATGTCTATGGCGGATACGTATGTACTCTCTCTGATGTCAAACCGTTTTGGCTTCTAAAATCTTTATGTGATTCCTTCTTGTTGCTATTAGGTTGGAAAACATTTTAGTTGGCGCTATGCGTTTTGGGGAGAAGCGGTTTTAATGGCTCCATTTGCTGTTCTTGGTTTCTTGATGAAACCTTTGCAGTTAAAAGGTTAGAAAACAATACATGTCTTCTCTTGTTTTGCATGAACTATGAAAGATATTTTGATCTGAAATTAAGAAAAATAAACAGGGTTTCCTTCTACTGATTCAGTTGAAGTAATGGCTTCATCAGTAGGTAAAGTCTTTTATCTCTTATAATGATTATTATGTTCTGTTAATACAACTGTGCAATGAGACTTTGCCTTTTGAAAGTGCAGAGATATTGAAAAACAACAACCATCTTCAAGCTGGTAATGAGATTGAGAAGGATGAAGTTGAGGTGTCCTCTGAAACGTATAAGTAAATTGTTTTCATTTTCTTAAACCTCTTTCATATGATTTTGTATTTTATCAAATATTTTACTACAAACTGTTACAGGTCAAGTTACACGAACTCAGTTTGGAAATCAATAACTCAATTTGCGAGAGACATGAAAGTCCTATGCAAAGAAAGAGTATTCATTGTTAATGTCTTAGGTAGTTGTTTTCCTCCACTCCCACCATTTCTTCTTCTTCTTATTTATCATCTTCTTTGATTGATACACACTTGTCTTATACAGGTTATGTAGCATACAACTTTGTTATTGGTGCATATTCATATTGGGGACCAAAGGCCGGTTATAACATTTTATAAAATGGTAAAACAGTGGTTCTATCAAATCTTTCATCTTCTTGGAGATGTCGTGGAAGATTCAAACTTTGTTGTGTATTGACAGAAAAACGCTGATATGATCTTTGGGGCAGTAACTATCATTTGTGGGATCGTTGGAACACTATCAGGTGGATTTATACTTGATCGTGTCACTTCTACAATTCCAAATGCTTTCAAGCTCTTATCCGGAGCAACATTCTTAGGGGCGATATGTTGCTTTTCTGCATTCACCTTGAAGAGTTTATACGGTTTTATAGCTCTTTTCGCTATTGGAGAGCTTCTTGTGTTTGCTACACAGGTAACAAAGGGTTTTGCATTGTGTTTTGTTGTTTGTAATGTATATCACTCATCAAACATACCTTTTGTCTTTCAGGCTCCTGTGAATTATGTGTGTTTGCATTGTGTGGAACCAAGTTTAAGACCATTATCCATGGCTATCTCCACTGTAGCAATTCACATATTTGGCGATGTTCCATCTTCGCCTCTTGTCGGTATTGTTCAGGTAGAAGACAACCCTTCTTCTCATCTCCAAACCTGAAGAAGACCAAACCAAAATGTTACATTGTTGTATATGCAGGATCATATCGACAGTTGGAGAAAAACAGCGTTGATTCTTACATCGGTTCTGTTCTTAGCTGCTGCGATATGGTTTCTAGGTAACACAAAATCTCAATTCTTTAATAATAAAAGCTTTCTAGTCTAAATCAGGAGCCTGTTTCTTTTTGCCAGGGGTATTCATAAACAGTGTAGATCGCTTTAGCGAAGAGGATGAAAGTGAGCGCCCGAGCAGGCAAGAACCATCGATTATGATGAATCCATAAATACTTTTATAGCTTGTGTGTTGTAACAGTGGTAATTTGTAGTACATGTAGAAATATTTAACAAAATTTATCTAAATATATATGTCACCGAAGTGCGTTTATCTTTTCGAGCACACATCCAAAAAATTTTAAAGTTAAGCGTGCTTGAGTTGTAGTGTAATCGAAGGATGAATTATTTGTTAGATAGTGACGTGCATCAAGACTTATGAACCTCCAAAAAAAATTAACGCACCATTCGTTGTACTAAGTGAAGTCTACAAACTGAGTGAGCAAGCTTGGAAACTCATTAGCCGTAAGCAGTCAGAGCATTGCAGAACTAGTGTTTTGCTCCAATCTGTTCTCTTATAATAGTATTGTTTTAAATATAAAACCACAGATTGTTAATTTTTCTCTTAAATGTAAAATTAAAATAGTAATCTCTACTTTATAGGATGAAATAATATGCAAGCAGGGCAAATGGCATCTGAAAGATGGCAGAGAGTCTCAGACATAGAAGAGAAGCTGCTTAAGCAAAGGTCCAAGCTTTCATTGGCTTCAAGTGGGGGACCGAAATAATAAGGTGTTTCACAATGCTGCCAAAGCTAGAGAAACTAAGAATGCCATCCGTGAAATAAAATCCCCGTTTGGAAGTATGGTAACAACGCAAGAAGAAATAAAGGAGGCTGAGAGGTTCTTTCATGACTTCCTTTCCCATGAGCCATCAAATATTCAAACAAAAACAGTTGTTGAGCTACAAGAAACACTGCCTTTCAGGTGCTCTGATGAAGAAAGATTAATGCTCATGCGGCCAGTAACAGAGGAAGAAATCCGTGATGTGGTCTTTCGAATGCCAAGCAATAAATCGCTTGGGCCTGGTGGTTTCACCATTGAATTTTTTAAAGCCTCTTGGAGTGTCATAGGTAAGGACTTCACCATTGCAGTTCAATCCTTCTTTAGCAAAGGTTTTCTGCCGAAGGGTCTAAACTCAACAATACTTGCGCTCATTCCCAAGAAAGATACAACAATCGAGATGAAAGACTACAGACCAATCTCGTGTTGCAATGTCCTCTATAAGGTGATATCTAAGATCATAGCAAACAGATTGAAAGGTACTCTTCCCCAGTGTATCTCTCACAATCAGTCGGCTTTCATCAAGGATAGGTTACTGGTTGAGAATTTGTTGTTAACTACAGAGATTGTTAAAGACTACCACAAGGAGGATATATCACCTAGATGTGCAATGAAGAATGATATAGCAAAGGCTTTTGACTCAATACATTGGCCTTTCCTATTGAATACTTTGCGAGCACTAAACATGCCAGAGGAGTTTGTTCACTGGATAGAATTGTGTGTCTGTACATCATCCTTCTCAGTACAAGTCAATGGAGAACTTGCTGGATATTTCCAAAGCAAGAGAGGTCTAAGACAAAGTTGTGCATTATCCCCCTACCTTTTTGTCATCTGTATCAACGTTCGATCACATGTGCTTGATAAGGCAATGGAAAGGAAGCTCGTTGGCTACCACCCTAGATGCAAAAATATTGAGGTAACACATTTAGGCTTCGCTGATGATCTTATGGTGTTCACTGATGGAACTAAAAGATCAGTAGAAGGAGTTCTCAAAGTCTTTTTAGACTTTGCAGCTATGTCAAGATTAAATATTAGTTTGGAAAAATCAACATTGTATATTGCTGGAACCTCAGTAGATACTGCGACAAGTATCCTCAGTAGGTTCCCATTGGCTTCTAGTCAATTACCAGTCCGCTACCGGGGACTTCCCCTCCTTACTAAGCGTATGACAGTCACTGATTACCTGCCCTTGGTTGAGAAATCAGGAAAAGAATGAGTTTTTGGACGGGCAGGTTCCTCTCTCATGCTGGTAGGTTGCAGCTTATAAATTCCGTTATTATAAGTTTGACAAATTTCTGGTTACAAGCTTTCACATTACCGGGTAGTTGTTTGAAAGAGATAGAAAGATTATGTTCGGCTTTTCTCTGGTCTGGGCCTGAGCTGAAGACATCAAAAGCAAAAGTCTGTTGGAAGGAAATATGTTTGCCAAAGAAGGAGGGAGGACTGGGACTAAGATCACTGAAGGAAACGAATACAATTTTTTGCTTGAAACTAATTTGGAGAATCTCTTCTGCAAGAACATCTTTGTGGGTTCGCTGGATTCATTGCTATTTGGTCAGGAAAGGATCTTTCTGGTCAATTAAAGGAAGCACAACCTCTGGTTTTTGGATATGGAGGAAGCTATTGAAGCTTCGGGACCTAGCAAAGCAGTTTTTACGAATGAAAGTTGGGAATGGGCAGCATACTTCTTTCTGGTACGATATATGGTTGAAACATGGTTGCCTCAAAGATGTCTTGGGTGTTCATGGGCTTATTGATTTAGGTATTGCTGAAAATACCATGGTGGCAGATGTTCTTGCCAACCATAGACAAAGAAGACACAGAGTTAGTATCCTCAATGAGGTGGAGAAAGAGATTGAAGCACTCTGATTGGCTTCTACTCAGGGTGATGATATTGCTCAATGGAAGCAAGCCGATGGAAAATTTGCAAATAGATTCTCCACTAAGACAACATGGGAACAGATTCGCCAATGTCATCAAGTTTGCGGCTGGAGTACAGGTATTTGGTTCACCCACTTGACACTTAAGTTCTCATTTCTTGCGTGGATTGATGTGCGCAATAGACTACAAAATGGTGACAAAATGCGCCTCTAGAACGCTGGGATAGATACAATATGCACTATGTGTAATGAAGCTGAAGAAACGTGTCAACACCTCTTCTTCAGCTGCAGGTACACAAGACAAATTTGGCAGGCTCTCGCCGAGGGATTGTTGGAAGGAAGATTCACCACAGATTGGAATGGCATTATTGAGATCATCTCCAACCCAGGGCTTACCCCCACCAAGATTTTTTTAGTCTGATATGCTTTCCAAGCAGCTATGCACTCAGTCTGGAGGGAGAGAAACGCCCGATGTCACGGGGAACAATCACGCGAAGCTCAGCATCTTACAAAGTATGTAGACAAAACAGTCCAACTTTGGTTACTTTCTCTTCAGGGGAGGGTCGACTCGAAGATGGACTCATTATGTGGCTTAGCACTAGAAGGTAACAATAAGCTTAGACGATTTTTTCATTATTTCATAGATTGATTTTTTGATTCATTAAACAGATGCACTTGATGTAAAAATGTTTTGATTGAATAAATTTAGCATTCATTCAAAAATAATAATAATATGGTTTGGAGTGGAACCACATCAAAATACAATTATTAGAAAAAAAATAGGAATGAGTTGGAAATATTCTAAAATTGCTTATGCCAATTTTTAAAACATTAACTTGAATGACTCAAAAATTCCCAATAAAAATAGAGAATGGATATTCAAACCTGAGACATATCCAAAATGTCAAAAACTGCTTACACCCAAAAACATGAAAAATTTAAACCAAATTTGAACGGATATCCAATCAAACTTACAACAAGGTTTGCGCATTCAAGTCCTTAGATTTAATTAGATATTTGAAAATTTTCGGTTCAAATTCAGATTGACTCCTTTCAAATCCAAAATTGTTTGGATCCATAATTAAAATATCTGTAAAATACTTGTGATTTTAGGATACATAGCTTGGATCGGTTAGTTTATTTAAGACCAGAAAGACGTGAAGCACCTGAAATGGACCTGAATACTCCAAAGCACATAAAATGCCAAAAAATAAATATATTCAAATACTAGAATTTTTACTCAAAACCGGAACCAAATACCCAAAAAACATCCAAAATTTACCCAAATAACCAAAAAATATATATATTTAAAAATGTGAAATTGTATCTAAAACTACATTTGAAAACCCAAAATATTGTGAAATATCCAAATATACCTAATATATGCATATAAATATTTCAGGATTTTGAGTACCTGATTCGGGTCTCATAATCGACCCAAATCCGAACGAGACCTGCGAATCCAAAATAAAAATACCAATAGGTATTTAAGCATAGATCCGGACCCGAACCAAACCTATATTTTTCAGGTCCGTTTCGAACCGGAATAAATGCCCGTCCCTACCTACAGCTGACCAGTTTCTTTGATACCAAAGAGAGAGACTTAGATTTCATCCAAATTCGAACTTTTCAAGTCAATGTAACATAAAATATTGATTCAGTGAACATTAAACAACAACGATCTGAATAAAAACACTAAATATACTGTTGCTTCAGCTAAACATAAAACAAGAAGAACCTGACTTAAACATGACACCAGTTTTGATCAGTAGAGCCTACCGGTACAATCAGAAGAACCACAATAGCATATTTTTTTCTTGATATTACCATTAGAGTCACGTACCTGATCGATCATGTAATTGTAGTGGTACGTGAGTTCTTGAAGTGGAGGTACATTGTCCATGCGAAGAACATCACATGAGGAATCCTCGTGTCTTCATGATCATACAACACGTTCTGTGCGTACAGATTCGGTGAGCAGCAGTGGTTGATAAACCTCCCAATGTTCCCTTTCTTTGCTGCATCAATGGTGAATCCGCTCATCTCATCATCATCTCCTTCCATGGCCGGCTGTGTCTCAGGCATTAGCTTCGACATCTCTTCAGCCAGAGAGTTATCGTATCTGTTTTCCAATATCAAAGAGATACTCGTCGTTCCCAGTTCTTCTTTCCGCTTCCTTGTCCTCTAAAAGCTCACCTACGTACTCGCATATGAAGCTACCTGAAGGGATTGAGCTAAGGGATCTCACTCCCCAACCTCTTGACTCGGTTTTGAAGATCTCAAGTGGGAACTTGATCCCTCTCTGTGTGACTCTTAGGTAGCAAGAAGCAGGGCATTTGCAGAGCGGGCCACATTCGTATATCAGATTCTTTGCACTGACTATAGCTCCATCGTAGTTGTACGGTATTTCTCCTCCGTTTTTCGCCACGCAAGCGCAGTCATTGGCTTCAGCACAGCGTCTTGTGCAACGGCATCCCTTTGGAGGTATTGGTCTGCACCAATCAGGGTAAATCATTTTGACCGTGTAGATGAAGGAAGGAGGCTCCTCGTCGTCGATTTCATTCACAGCGCAAATGGGAAGTCTCTCATGCCCTTCGGAGATGTCTATTCTACACAGACCTACACGTTCTTCTGCCTTCTTTGTGTTCTTCACCACTTTCCATGCAAGCTCGGGTTGTCCAGGTAAGCGCCTAAGTTTAAACTTGAAGACCAGCTTGCCGTGTGATCCAGTCTCTTGCCAAAACGTTTCCACAACATATAATCCATCGTAAACATAGCTTCTACCTTTCTTATCACCTGATGATTCCAAAACTGCTTTCTTGTTGCCTCTTATAACACGCACAGGGTTCTTCTTGTTCACACTGTTTGCCAACGCGAGGTTTCCTGTCACCAGCTTCTGGTCTTCAGGCATTGGTACTTCCTTTCCTTTCTTGTTCTTTATCACGTTTCCGCCTTGACCTGTGTAGGTCAAGACATCCGTGTTGTCCAGCTCGTCATCGTACCCTCCAGAGGCTACAATACTCGTTGCAAATATTTCATCACCGATCTTCATATAATCGATACCTCCTTGACTCGGTTTATGTATACCGAGGATGTTCAGTTCCATCCTGTATTGAAACTCATCACCAACTTCAATCCCAGGGACAGCTCCCATGATATGTTTCCCAGTGTTGAGATACTTCCCTTTCTCCTTGAGAATCTTCGCAGCCTCGCAGTCTACTCTGAACCTCTTTTGTTTAACAGGCTTTGCTTCTTCCTCCTGCAAAAGTTTTCTACAAGCTCCATAGAAAAGACGAAGTGTTTCCTTGACTTTGGTCCGGCTATCACCACAGCCGCTGCTTGAGCCACTAGGACGCGAAGGAGGAAGCCCAACTTGTAATGTTCGAGGCTGTCGAGGTAGCTGCTCTCTATCTGGACTTCCTCTCTCACGCGTATACAAGTTCTTCTTCATCTTAAACCCTTCACCATAACTAATAATCATCTTTTTGGCAACCTTCAATGGTTCATGAAACGCAACACTTTTCATTGCCTTTCTTTTAACTGTACCATGAGTTCGTTTTGGTTCCAATGACAATGCCTTAACCTCATTCTTATCATTTCCATCTGGCAGACACATCCTCAATGGCTTAACCGCCACCGGCTCAACATGTCCATCACTTGTATACACCATCAATTCATCAGTCTCATCTTTCTTTGGTTCCGGTTCATGAGGTTTAAATACCACAAGCTCCTTGTCGTTACACGGCTGCTCATAATGCTGTTCAGACTTTCTTTTCTCTTTAGCTGAAGACTCAGAAGACCGAACACTAAGGTCATCAGCAGCAGCAACATTCATGTTAGTTTCAAAAGCCTCAAGCTTTGCTTCAGAAGACGGAACACTAATGTGATCATCAGCACCACCAGAAACATTCCCATTCGCCTTAAGCCTCATGGCAGGGGTTCCACAACCAGGAGGGAAGTCTCTATGCGCAAACACCTTACGGCGCTTGAACTTAAGCATCTTAGTAGAAGCAGTGACGCGAGCATTCAGCAAAACGTCTCCTCCAACATGACCATTGCTCAATGACTCAGCATGCACCATATCTTCCACTAAACAAGACAATGGACCAAGATTCTATGAACCAAAATCACCAGACTCTTTCTACAACAATGAACAAACCACACCATGCAACAACATCTCTTTACATCAATCAGATCAACACAATAACTATTCAATAATGGAGCAAGTAAGGCCTAGGGCGAGGCTCGAACCAACCGAAGACACCTCTCAACAGTATTTGAACCTGTCTGTAACCGAAACCTCACATACACATAGCAGAGATAATCTATTGATTCTAAGCTTGCGGAAACATGAAACCTAGATTTTCTTCGAAATAAAATGAATCGATCAATGTATAAAGGGAGGAATCGATTTAAGAGATCAAATTCGCTAGCTTACAAGAGGAAAAGTTACCGATTGAAAGAGCGAGCGAAGGAAGGAGAAGAAGACGATGAATCGAAGTTTATAGTCAGAATTGGATTTCGAATTAACGATTTGATTTGTTTCCTTGTTTTTTTTTGAGAAAATTAAAAAAAACGTTTAACGTTTGAGGAGAGGGAACGACACGCCCAGTGTCACGTCCCGTTAAGCGAAGGGAAGAGAGATTGTGGTCGAGTTACATAGAGGTGGGCGTTCATCTACCCATTTACTAAATGGTTCGGTTTAGATTTGATTTAAAAAATTTAGAGTTAAATTTTTTAGTATGATTTGATTATTTATTAATTTTGGTTTAGATCTCTGCGGGTTTAATTCAGGTACGGATAATATATTTAAAAATCATTTTAAAAATTTAAAAATTTATATATATTTTAAACTTATCAAAATCTAAAATACAATTTTTGCCCAATAGTATATGACATATAAATTTAAGTAATATATGCGTTTTATAATGTTCATTGAAAAAAATCATGATTATCTTTTAGGTAGAATTAAGTCCAAACGTTAAAATCAAAAGAAGCATATATGTAGAAAGGAAATCATGAAAAAAAAATTCATTAACAATAATATTAGTTAGTCTTTTAGGGAAAAGAATAAAATAAATGCAACCACATTATTGTTACGATGTTTTTATATAAATAGAAAAATATTAAAACAACTATCTAGGAGATAGTCCAACCTAAAAATTACATATCACAAAAAGTTGTGCTTTTATTAATAGTATAAATTTAAAAATTATTATGAGCATTATTAAAATATAAGAATTCATATTATTTCATAAACATTCTAAAAAAAATATAAAACTTCATATTGGTTTGGTCATTTTATTATGTGGAATAGGTTGTTGAAATTCTTTTGGTTTAAACCCAGTTCTTTTTGTGGGTTAAAATATATATATACTAACATTAATGTTGTTGGATTGGTATTGATTAGTATGTTTGTTAATAGGTTGTTAGATCCATATTCTTGTTGCATAAGAATTTTCATTTTGTTTAAAGAACCTAATGGACTGCCTTATATTGATCTAATGGGTTGATTGATGATCTTGTTGTGATGTGTATTGGATGAGTTTATTAGGTTGTTATATGAATAGAACGAAGTGGGATCTTGTTGTGATGTGTATTGGATGAGTTTATTAGGTTGTTATATGAATAGAACGAAGTGGATATTGTGAATGCATGTTGTTGAGTATGAAACTTTGTGATGGGTGTGACATTGGGAACGGGTGGCGTATAACAATAGGAATGTGGAAGTAAATGTGTTTAAGAGCTCTAGTAAGATTAAGTCATGTCGAATCTGGACATAAGTGATTATGAACCGTAAGAGTGGAGAGTGCTCGTTTAAGCCAAAGGAACCACGAACAAGTAGTCACGCAGGGTCGCCGGATGGACACAAGAGACCATAAGCGAATTAAGATGTCTAAGTTGTTTGTTGCATAAACTATATGTTCATGATTGCAAATAAAAGTAATATATATGGTCAGATTGGTGGATTAAGAATAGAATGTTTAGACATATGTCCTTAACATGCCGTTTTGAGCTTGTCTTTGGGGAGCGGGTGTTATACGAAGATTCAAAACTTTTATGTACTTATACAAATGTGCATTCAGAAAAGAAAAAACCTTAAGAACCAACAAAAACTTGCACCTAAAACCCAAGACAATCCAATTCATCAATCGAAAAAGGTCAGTAAAATTACCAAACAAATAGACACTAATTGAGCTCATCGTGGCTATTTTAAAATCCACGTGTAAGGTTAAGAGGAGAAATCAGTTTCATCATTGATAGAAGAAATATGTGGCACCAATTTGATTTTTAATCAAACTCTGTGTAAGTTAGCATTTTGAAGTGTCGAGCTGGTACTAAACATAGTCTGATAAACTATTGGTCTAATAAGATGACACGGTTTTGAGATCCCAAACCGTGTTTGATCAAACCGGAAATAAACGTGATGGCCAATTATGGTGATGCGAGTCTATAATGATGAATGCATAACTAATATTATAGTGATGGGAGTTCTTTTTTTCTTATAACAATGTATTAATGGTTCTAAGAGAGAGAGAGAGAGAGTAACAGAGCAAAAAGAGTGAAATCACTAACACAGGGTGGAAGTCACTCGTAAGTGCAAAAGAAACAGCAGCCATAAAAGCACGTACAAGATGGAAGTGTCAATAGATACCCACTAAAACATAATGATAACAAGCAGAGAGAAAGGGCCTCATAGAAGGTAGTTGCTTAATCCTCTGCAACAGCACTTCAACTCAGATTTGCCTCAACAACTAGTTGCGTCTGCAGCCAAGCCAGACCTCCTCTGGCAATATATCTGTGGAGAAACCCACAACCTTAGGACGTCTCCTCTGCTTGTAGAGCACTTCACACACACACACCAAGACTGGACTTTTCACTGTGACGAGACCAAGATTACAGTTATGAACAAAACTGAGAACCTAAAACACAAAACACCGAAAACAGAGTGAAACAGAAAAGAGCAAGACACAAGTTGTTAACCCAGTTACAACCGTTAAAGAGGATGTTAGTCTGGGCCGGGAACCTTCTCCCAAAATCCACTAGACATCAGAGATTACAAGTGGGTTTTTACCTCAGGGTCTGTGCAGTACCTATCTTGGTTTAAGCTTTGCTTACAATCTCTGGAGAACACTAACAAGCTTATACTTTGAAAAAATGTTCTCTATCTCTCACTACAATGACTTGTTTAAATACAGGAAACTCACACTTTACCTAAGGCACTTTGGGATTCTCCAGCAAAACACGCTCCTCCGTACGGTTCATTTAACACGAGAGCTTAACTGCTTGTTTTGAAAGCCGATAAATTGCAGTTGCTATTGCTTTATCAGAGTAGAGGCTAACGGCTACTCTTGTGGTCCTGCAATCCCGATAAGTCATGTGAGCTTTCCTTGACATTGTTAATCTTCCTCTCCACGTCAAAAGCATATCTTTAGCCTTGATCTTCTTTACTAAGTACTCAACACATATCCAACTAGTAAAAAAAGATCAACACGACAATAAAATTTTTTTACCTCATAATTAAAGATAGATGAACTTTATCTAGTTTCTTGAATTCATGTTCCCGGATTCTGAGCTTGATTACTTAGACTTGACCCTCAGTAAGTTCATTGCAGCTCGATACTTACTGACTGGTACAATCTTTGTGAAGGTTTTTGTTGGATTCGTCAATGTAGATATCTTCAAAACTTCCACAAGACCCTTCTCGTTAATTTCTCTGATCTTGTGATACTTGATATCAACGTGTTTCGTTCTTTCATAATACACATTGTTCTTGGATAAAGCAATGGCGCTCTGAAAGTCAAAGAACACCTCAACACATCTCTGTTCATATCCAAAATCCATTAGCAGACCTTTAAGCCACAAAGCTTCCTTGACTGCATCATTCATCACAAGTATTCAGCTTCAGTAGTTGAAAAAGCCACAAATTTTTGTAAGCTTGATCTTCCAACTGATGGTGTTTCCTCCGAGTGTAAACACAACTACACTGATTGACCTTCTCTTATCAAGATCTGCAGCATATCCTGAATCACATTAACCTCTCAGCACAAATTCTGATCCTTTCCTGTAACACAAACTTGTCTTCATCGATCCTCTAATGTATCTCATGATCCATTTTACTCCTAACCAGTGATCCTTGGTAGGGTTTCCCATGAGTCTGCTGACTATTCCCACAGGATAATCCAAGTCAGGCCTTGTACCAATCATAGAGTACATCAAACTTCCAACAACATTTACATATGGAACAGTCTTCATGTATTCTTCATCATCACACAATTTTTCCTTTGTTGCAGAGCGAAATCTCATGTTAGCACCCAGAGGAGTTAAAATTTCTTTGGCTTTGTCCATCTTGTACGGTTCCAAAACCTTCTCCATGTAGCCTTCTTGAGACAATTACAACTTGTCATTTGCTATGTCTCTGTTAATCTCAATCCTAAGGGTTTTCTTTGTTGGACCAAGATCTTTCATTTTAAACTTAATGTTAAGTATATCCTTCAGATCTGAGATTAACCTTTTGTTTTTAGCAGCCACCAACATGTCGTCCACCTATATCAACAAGTAGACTTTTGAACCATCTTCACATGTCTTAACATATACACAACTATCCATATAGCTTCTTACAAAGTTAAGCTCAGCCATGTAACCATCAAACTTTTGGTTCCATCTTCTTGGTGCCTGTTTGAAACCATATAAAGTCTTGTTCAGTAGACACACGTGTCCTTCAACAAACTGATCTTCAAAACCCCCAGGTATCTCCATGTAGATCTTCTCATCCAACTCACCATGTAGAAAAGTTGTTTTACATCAAGTTGTTCTGGTTCCAGATCTTCTTCAACCACAATATCAAGTAGAATTCTTATAGATACATGCCTTACCACTAGTTAAGAAATATATGTGTAATCTATTCCCAGCTTCTAAGCATAGCTTTTTGCAACATGTGTGATTTGTGTCTTGGTTTCACTACCCCTGGAATCCCAATCTTTCTTTTGTAAATCCATTTTCAACCAATCACACGTTGTCCCTTAGACATGTCAACAATAATCCATGTGTGTTTTATCAGTAGAGAATCAATCTCTTCATTCATTCCTCCTTTCCAAAATTTCCAGTCTTCATCATCTCTGGCTTCTTGGTAATTAGCAGGATGTTTGGAGTCACCATCAACAGTATTAATCAGAGACTCAACATCAAAGTAGTCATCTTTATCATTAGTGTCTTCACTGAAATACCATTCAATATCAAACCTTCTAGGAGCTCTGATTGTTTTGTGTTCTCTGTCTAACCAAGTGATAGCTCTCAGGTGATTCACTTGTATTTTCTTCCAAGTTCTGATCATTTTCTGAGTCATGATCATCATCTGCATTTTGATCATTATCTGCATCTCATGTGTCATGATAATCACCTACATTCTCACTCGGAAAATCTCCACCTGAGATTATATCACTTATATTTCCAAGGTCAATATCAAATGTCATCTCTTATAACTCATATTGATTATCTTCTCTATGTTTTCCTCTTTAAATAACATCTTTATAGACTGCATTCTCTTGGAAAATTACATTTCTGTTGATATGACATTCTTTTCTTCAAGTAGCCACACTTTATACCCTTTAATACCCGGTGGATATCCCAGTAGAATAACATTATTTGCTCTCGGACTAAGATTCCCTTCATCTGAGTGACTGAAACAAACTTAGCCAAACCTCCTCAGTCCTCAGATAGCTATACACTAGTGATTTTCTTGTCCATCTCTTGTATGGAATTTCAAACTTGATGGCAGAGGAAGTTGTCTTGTTGATCAGTGTGACTGCAGTTTGAGTAGTTTTTGCCCAGACGATCCTTGTTAAGCCTGAATCACTTAACAAACTTTTGACTTTTTCCAGTATAGTTCTGTTCATTCTATCAGCCACACCGTTTTGTTGAGGCGTATAAGCACAAGTTATGTGCCTTATTATACCAATTTGCTTACAAAAGTTATCAAACCTTGTGTTGCAGAACTCAAGACCGTTGTTAGTTCTCAATAGCTTCACTTTCTTCTCAGTTTGATTCTCAACCATGATACACCAATCCACAAAGGTATCAAACGCTTCATCTTTATGTTTCAGGAAGTAAAATCAAGTCTTTCTTGTATAGTCATCTATAAATGAGATGAAGTATTGACAATTACTTAGAGAGTATGGTACACTCAGTGCTCCCCATAAATCTGAGTGCACATAGTCTAGCTTATCTTTTGTGTCATGAGTTGCGACAGAGAAACTGACCTTCTTCGCTTTTCCATATACACACTCTTCATGCATATCTAGTACTGAAACCTTCTTCTTATCAAGTAAACTCTTCTTCACGAGTAGCCTGAGATTTTTCTGACTCATATGTCTTAATCTTCTATGCCATAGGACAATATCATCGCTTCTCTTCTCAGTAGCACAGGACTGACCAATTTCTGGTTTTTCTTGTAGTAGATACAGTTTATCATGTCTCTTTCCCTTTAAGATGATTTTGTTGTCTTTATGGATACTCAAGATTCCTTCCTTTGACTCAAAATTGTATCCTAACTTTTCCAGAGTTTCTACTAACAACAAATTTTGATCTATTTTAGGAATGTCTCTGACACCTGTTAACAAGAACATGGATCCGTCTTTATTTTTGATCCTTACTATTCCAAATCTCTTGACCTTTGATGTTTCTTATTCCCATGTGTATTGAGCCTGCATTGACGTCCCTGAGAGTTTTAAACCCCTCTTTCTTGTACGTCATATGATAGCTGCAACCAATGTCCAAAATCCATTCATTTTCAAGATTGATGTATGTTGAATAGAGAGCTTCTAGCACATACAGACTGCAGCTTCTTAATTGTCATCTTTCACCATTGCGGCCTCTCCTCTGCTGCTGCTTCCATGGTGCTTTGATTTGTTTTGGGACTTGCCTCTGCTAGGAAAAGAACCCTTGAAGTGGCCGTCTTCACCACAAGACCAGCAAACTTTTCTGCCCTTTGACTTTGAGCAAGACTTAGACTATCTTGAGTGTATGTCTCTACTGTCTGACTTTCCACGTTAATCTCCTCTCTCTTACATAAAAACTTTCTGCATGACCTTTAGACCCTCTTAAATTTGACCCATTCCCAAGCTTCTTTGCATATATTGATGCAACAACTTCATTTAGAGTGAGAATTGTTCTTCATGTCCCATATCTTAGCGTGTGTTGCAGTTGATCAAACTATCTTGATAGTGACATGAGAAGCAATGTAGCTTGGTCTTCATCAGATACTATAACATCAATGTTCTCCAAATCCTTTATGAGATGAAGATACTCATCAATGTTGCTTTCAATAGAGAGATTCTGACATCTTTAACCCATAGAGTTTCTTCTTAAAATATAAATGGTTTGGGAGTGCTTTAGAAAAATATAACTTGTCTAAGGCCTTCAGCATTCCTGCAGCGGTTTCCTCCTTTCTGAGCTTCCTCGGAACTCTGTTGGTGAAGCTCATAACAATAGTGCTTCTAGCCTTCTTGACTTTTTCAGCCAAAGATTTTTCCTTTTCTTCTGTAATCTTTTTCTCTTTTGGTGTTTCATCCGGATTTCTAACCTTCTCTTTGAATTTATCATATTCTTATAAATCTTTACATGGCCCTTGAAGATCTATCTGAGCCAAAATTTTATCCTTCCATAACATGTAGTCTCCATGACCATCAAAGTTTTCCAGCTCCACTCTTAATGAAGACATGATTTTCTTAAGAAACCACACTTAGAACCTGAGCTCTGATATCAATATGTGGAGAAACCCAAAACCTTAGGATGTTTTCTTTGCTTGTAGAGCACTTCACACATACACCAAGACTGGAATTTTCACTGTAACGAGACCAAGATTTCAGTTATGAACAAAACTGAGAAACTCCAAAACATAGAATACCAAGAACAGAGTGAACAGAACAAAGCAAGACACAAGTTGTTAGCCCAGTTACACCCGTTAAAGAGGGTGTTAGTCTAGGCCGGGAACCTCCTCCTGGAATCTACTAGATATCATAAATTACAAGTGTGTTTTTACGTCAAGGTCTTTAAAGTACATATCTTGATTTAAGCTTTGCTTACAATCTTTCAAGAGCACTAACAAGCTTATACTTTTAAAAATGTTCACTCTTCTTGCTCACACTTATCTCTCACTACAATGTCTTGTTCAAATACAAGAACTCACACTTGACCTAAAACTCTTTGGGATGCTCCAGCAAAACACGCTCTTTTTGTACGGTTCATTTAAGATGAGAACTTAACTGCTTGTTTTAAAGCCAAAAACTGCAGTTGCTTTTGCTTTATTAAAGTAGAAGCAAACAATTACTTTTGTGGTCCTGCAATCCCAATAAGTCACGTGAGTTGTCCTTGACATTGTTAATCTTTCTCTCCACGTCAAAGCATGTCTTTAGCCTTGATCTTCTTTACTAAATAGTCAACATAGACGATGAAAACCTATGGTCTCGTGTGATACTCTTGACGATAGCAGAGTGCTATCGCCTGGATCCAATCACATACATATTGTGTATATACAATAATTTGAGGTTCCGACTTTTGTGAATATATACATATTTTAATTAAAAATCAAACATTTAAAAAAATATAGGGGCCTGCAAAAAATTATATGTATTTTTTGTATTTTTATTATAGAATTTTAATGATAATTTTATAATATAAATTTTCAATAAACTTTTTAACAAAATTTAAATTTTGAGGGTCCAACAGTTTTTTTGACCGAGGGCCCATAAATATATTGACGCGGCCCTAATAGCAGTAGCAGAAAGGTTGCGGCATTCCACGATTTGGAAACATTGCCAAAGAAAGAGATCAGGTAAGAGAACTTCTCTAACCAATTGAAAATGGGATTCAAACGTCTGCTATTAATTATGTCACCTAACCATATATAACGATTTTTCTATGTTTATATTTGTTACTCAATAAACTTATAATTTTTTTAGCAAGCTCTTCAAAAATATGACAATGTAAAATCCAACTAATTAGCTATAAAAATAAACTCATAAATAGTATATATTTGATACTAATATAGAAATATGCTCAAGAAAATTACATAATCTCCAAAATTTCCTAACGTATTAAACTTGGTTCTGATCCAGAAACTTTTTGATCAGTGCTTTGGTTGATTATTACTGGAAATGTATTTTGTGAAACCAAAATGGAAAGACAATGTTATTTTCAATTAACAGGCTATTCTTTTATGCCCGTTAAGGATTTGAAATTATCAGAAAATATAAAGTTGTTTTTGTTTTATGTTATTTTTAGTGTTTATTGTTTATGTAGTTAGTGTTTGGGCGTTGATCTGTCACCACCCCCATATTGCATCATGTAGATAATAGAAATAAATAAATATCTGTGGTTGTGCTGATGACGATGAGATAGAGCAAATGTAGAGTTTATAGCGAAGTCAGAGCTTACCTGAAGTGGAAAATGTCGACGCATCAAAAGAGGATAAGATCAACACTTTAATTGGGAAGAAGCTGGGTTTGCATTGAATAAACTAGCTAGGTTCTTAAGAAAATAACATATACCAAACATTTATAAAATATTATATACTTTTCAAACTTAAATTAATCTAAATCAAAATGTAAACTGTAAAAAAACTAATCCTGAGACTTAGAAACTAAGCCTTATAAGAAATCCAAAACCATTTAAAAAAAACTGCTTACAAGTTACAAGTAAATAAGTCACTTGCTCCTCTTTCGATACGGTTTATTGATAAATAATAAAGAATCTGAGTTATTAAAGACAAGGTCCAACTGTGTCTTATTTTCTTGTACTTGGGGTTTGAAACTCAGTCTTGAAGACTTTGTATTGGTTAATGATAATGTCTTTGTTAAGTCAAGAGCTGAGAATTTCAGATGAAATAGTACTCTCAAATTTAAAGCCTGCCCAGGAACAATAGGCCACTACCTTGATCCCAAATCCATCAACCAACACGTAGTGACAAGCAAAGATATGCACATAACTATTATAATAGACTAACTATATTCCCTTATAACGTAACAAATGGCAGATGCTTATCGTAAGAGCTTCTTTGTTATTCCAATAAACCCTTTTGTCTACTTCTGTTTGTTCTTTTTCGTTGACAATTTCGTGTATGACATCCAAAACGTACTCCCAAAACAAGAAATGTATTTATTAACCATAATAATAAAAAATATAGATTTCCGAATCCAAAAACTTACTTAGTCTTCTTGGTTCATTTTTTCGTTTAACTACCGATAAGTAAAGATGTTTTTGCAAGATAGTCAACCGGGATACTATTAAAGAAACAAATGAGGAGAAAGAAATATAATTATCCAAAGATAATATAAGAAATCCTTTGAAAAATTAATACAAGTGAAAATTAGAAAACAGTTTTTTCCTAATCACTAAGCCAACAATGATTGGATAATAGGGGAATATAAATTCATTATGCAGCAGTAGGTACATGTTACTTTCTGTAAATATTAGATGATAATTACAAATTGCAATCATTTTTTCTTCTCACGTTACACCGGAGATACGGATCCAACAAAATAGAGATTTTAGATCTTGAGCAATAAAATATGTTCTTATACCCTAGTCATGTGCACATCTATATATATACACACTTGAAGTTTTCGACAATGAATTTTAATAACATGATCATTTATATTTGAATATTGGTTTCAAGATGCTTCCATCATGGGGCGAGGTAATAGAGGGACCGAAAGTTAGCTGTCTCGTGCCTGTCATTTCTCACATAGATTATTACATTAGTGCACGTGTTTTTTTTGAAAGGCTGAATACTAAAAGACTTCCAATAGAACTTTATGTGCCCCGTATATAACGAGTTTTGTAAATTTATAGTGACTATATATGTATAAAATACCACGGTTGCACAAGACACTATACCCTCAAAAGAGTTAGATGTGTCTCTGAATATATTTAGATAAGGCTATGCATTTTTTCCACTTCATTGAACCGAAATAAAACGGTAGTCACAAACCTTCAAAAGAGGATATGGTTTACAAAGGAACATTTTTTTTTGTCACGAACAAAGGAACATTTCTTAAAGCAAAGAAAAGTAAAAATATTAAACAAACTTAAGTCTAAATTTTAATGTTTTTTCAAAAAAAAAAAAACTTAAAATCTACCCACTAAAATGATCGGTGTGAAACTGAACTTGACAGGTAAACAAATACGGGAGAATGCAATTTCTCAACAAATTAATGTAGTAACAATGCCATAACTAGCTATAGAAAATACAAAAAAAAATCAAGGGAAGATCTTAGGTTGGCGCCACACTAATTTTAAAAAAGCAACAAAAAAACTAATGAACTTTGTTCTCTATGAACAATGATTGAACTCTCATCTATTGTGGATGAACTCTCATATTCAATATTTAATTGTTTGAATACATTCTTGTTGGCAATACATTTGGAAGATAAATTAGAATGTGTATTATTAAGTCTCCTTGAAGATTTCGTAATCTTTTTCTTAACCCTACATTAATATTAGTATGCGACAAAAAAGATATATTATCTTATTATAGTTGGCGCTAAATTAATATTAACAAGATGTGAGGTTGATCCCAATTGATATATATATACATCATATATACAACAACTTTTCTTGATTTGGTTGTTTTGAATTTGGTTTAAATTTATTTATAACATAATTGGCTCTCTTGAAATTATATCTAAGTTGTTGCTTTGCTACACCTCGAGCCCTTAATTACAAGATCCTTCGTCACTTAAACTCTTGTTTTAGGTACTTTGGATTCATTTACTATATTTACCCTGTCTTTTTTTCTTTTCACGTTGTCCGTGCACTACTCATATGTAAGATATGTTTTTTGTTAATATATAGTATAAGAAAGAAACTAACAATAATAATAAAAGCCTTTTCAGATCTTCAAAATTCGCACAATTTATTCACTATATCTCGCATTTTCCATCTTAAATCTCCATATTTTGTAATAGATACGCTTTAGGTATCAAGATCTTTTCCAGTATTAAGAATTTCAATTATTATTTTTTTTTTAATTTAATATCACGACCAATATCTAATTGTATTTGATTGCCTTTCACACGTACGCGTAACTTTCAGAGTTGTATATATAGATGTATTTATCTTGGTCAGCCATTAGCATCTCTCTCTCTCTCTCTCGTCTCATCTCTCTCTCTCTCTTCTCTCTCTCTCTCTCTCTCTCTCTCTCTCTCTCTACCAATTCAGATCCTTGATCAATTAGCAGCTAGAACATGGCGACAACGATGAACGTATTCTCTACCAAATGGCCTCTGAAATGGTATATTTCTAAACAGACATACATAGTACACACATACATGTTATTCCATGTCTCTCTTTTATCTTATGATTTTCTATAAAAATTTGTATTCATGTTCTTTATTGGGAGTATTCCATGAATCTTAATTATTTGTTTCGTTCTGTAGGATATAGAAGAGTATGGCATCATCCACCAATACCACATGAACTCACTCGTAGGAGATTTTCCACAATCTCTTGATGATACTACCACTTGTTTATAACTTTGATGCTTCTTGTGATGATGATTTGGCCGGAAGAGAAACCTTCAAAGATCCTCAAAGACCACTAACGTATTACCAAATTTACATCCATGTCCGTACTCCAACCCTCCTCAGCCATCTTCTAGGATTCTTTCTTTTGAAAAGACGGGGTTGCAAGTAATGAATCACAACTCTCCAAACTTAATATTTACCCCAAAGAAAGAAGTTGGATCACCAGATCTGATAACAAGAGGGACTAAGAGGGCTCAGCCCTTAACTCGAAGCCAATCAAATGCTCAAGATCACATACTCGCCGATGAGAAAACGCAGCAGAAAAACTTACTCAAAAGGATTTGTAGCTCTTTCCGCCCTGATTCCTGGTCTAAAGAAGGTATATATACATAATAACCGTTCTATTTAGTAAGGCAAGAAGTCTATTTTCACTGACATTTGCTATTTTTTCTTAGTTAACCAGACAATAAACTTTGTTTTGGATTTTCTTGGGATCTCCCAGTTATGAAACTAGACTATCTAAGAAGCCAAATATATAAAAATCCAACTTAATAAGAATAATGGAAAATCATTGGAGCGTTCAGCTTGACTGATGGTTCAATTTTTTTTCTTAATGCCCTATGCCCTCACTAAAAATATTGTACGTTAGTTATTTATCTAAAAAAAATGTAGTGCTTATATATAACTAAAATTATCGTTTTAAAATCATTGGTGCTCTAAGAAGTCGGGTACTTTGCCTATGCTCCAGACCAGCCTTTCAGATTGACCATGGATATTCTTTTCAATGAAATCTTTATATGTTACCTGCTATTGACTTATTTTCGTGTATGTGTTTATAGATGGACAAGGCTTCTGTGTTGGGAGATGCAATAAAGCATATAAAGTACCTCCAAGAGAGTGTGAAAGAGTATGAAGACAAAACAAAGAAAGAGCAATGGAATCAATGGTTCTTGTGACAAAATCTCAGCTGGTTTTGGATGAAAATCATCAATTATCATCATCTTCTTCTGATGAAAATCGTCGACTGCTCGAGCTCGAATCTTCAGAGATGGAAGTTAGGGTTTCAGGAAACGGTGTTCTTATTAAGATCTATGCGAGAAGCAAAACTGTAATCTGATCAAGATCATGAGTGAGATTGAAAGCTTGGTTTGGTCTATCACCAACAGCAGTGTTCTTGCCATTTGGACCCACTTTCGACATCTCTTTTCATCGCTCAGGTAACTTAAAGTTCTCAACTAAACTAATATGTAATAATATTGGTAGTTATAAAGATTCGGAGGGAATAGTTCTTGAGCAGAGCTGTGCTTTGTTTTGTGGATATTAGACATCGTTGTCGAACATGATCAGGAATACGGTTTCTTTGGTTCTATAGAGAGTGTATAGTTTGAGCTTTAATTTCTATTAGTCATCTATTTTAATGTCTGAAGCATGTTTTCAAAAGTATTTTACTTTAGGTCTAAAACCCATATTCACTAATATCTATATTGGTGTATGCTTTGCAGAGAAACGAGCCGATTTTGATATGAAAGTTGAGGACGTTGTGAATGAGCTTGAGTTGTGGTTTCGCATCATAGTTGATGTGATGTGTTCACATCGCATATCTACTCACATTCCTCAACGAGTTTCTCCGACCAAGCATCTAAAATGATTTTTACATGAAAAGTGTTTTTTTAATTGATTGATTTGTATGAAGGTTCCTCATTTGTAGAACCTATGTTCTTGTTTAAATGTTCCGTTAACACATAGTCAATATGTATCATCAATGTTTAGTAGATCGGAATTTTTTCGCAGCTACTACTTCTCTATTGGTTGCGAGTTAAAGCAGTCCGTTTATTTTATGAATATCATTTTTTTACTTATCAGTTTTCTTGTTAA